>JAFMPE010122157.1:0-11202 GCA_024759925.1 Ficus religiosa | reverse complement strand
GATAGTAGTTCCAAAAGCGTTCTCGTCGAAGTCGTTTGCATAACCCTTCCATGAAAGTAGTACTGCTCACCCTAAAAATATATATATATATCAAAAAATGCATGTGTCAAAGAAGTAATTCATAGATCTTCCAAAAAAAAAAAAAAAAGGAATTAGGAAAGAAATAAAAGACAGGAAGAGAAGAAGAGTTCATACACATGTCCTAATTCAAAATTTTTATTTTCACAAAATCTTGGTCCCATTTGAATCCTAATTTTACAGGTCTTCCGAGATTAAAGTCATGAAAAAGTCTGATTCCAGAATCGTCGTTGGCGCGACCATTCGATGGAACAAGCATGAGAGCATCGGGGTTCCAAGCAGCTCTTTTGTGGTCCATACTGTAGAGCTCACATGTGTCCATACTATGTAAAATTACAGACACCATTTGGCTGTTGTTCAACTTTGTTAGTAATCTTTTTTTGCGTACTGTGATCTTGGGTATGTCAATGTATTGTGCTAACACTTCATCTTTCATGAGCCTTAATGTAAAATCCCAATCGCTCATCACTGCAATGACGAAAGATTCTGAAGATTCAAAACCCAATATGTATGAGAAAAAAGAAGAATAATGTTATGTTCCTGGATACTAATGGTAATGACAATTTATAGGGAAGTTTGTTTCTTTGGAGATAGACAGGGCAACTTTCTTCATTCCACTCTTTGGGTTTGAGCTAGGGGATAGTTTCCTTTTTCTTTTTTTTTTTTTCTTTTTTTTTTCCTCTAGTTAACATTGAAAGACGGTTCAGTCACTAAGAGATCATATTATGCTTAGTTTCCCGATGTTTTTTATTTTTTATATTTTTAATTTTTTGGACAATGTTAATTTTATGCTAAGAATTTGGGTTTGCCATGTTTTGTTTTGGAAACGGATCTTTTTTTTTTTTTAAAGGAAATTGATACTGATCTATTTTATACATATATATATATATATGTATGTATATGTATGTTCATCTACAAACTGATCATGTTGATGACCTTTTTCTGCTAGTTTTTTATTCTTTTTATTAGTCCAAGTTTTCATTAATCATATTTTTCACGATTTACTATTTTTTTTTAACATAACACTTTTAATGTTGATCCACTTTTTCTGTATTTGTAACTAATTAAAGAAAATAGTATGTTGTTTCCTTTTTTTTTTTTTAACATCTTTATTTGTGTTCTTTATTTTATTATAAAAAGATAATACTTTTTTTTTTATATATAGACATTGGTTTTGACATTTTTTTATTAATAAAAATAAAGAAAAAGTTAGACTTTTGACTCTACTTAATATGTAAATAATTTTATATGGATACTACTGCCATACTACTATGTCTGAGCACAACCTAAATATGAATTTTTATTCCATAAATAACGCCAACTTACTGATCAAGGAATAACAAACTATTTTATTTAAAAAAATTGAAAGCTCAAAAATTTAGGGTGGCTCTACCTCTACCCACACTTTACTTCACTTTTAACAGAAACTTTTTAATAAATACTTCTTATTATAAAAATCCTCAAATAGAAACCACAATAATCAACTTATTAATCCTTATGAATTTTGAAACCTTTTGACATAACTGTTAGCAAAAGAAAACCCACTAAATACATGAATTTTTTTTTTTCTTTTGGTACCAAAATTGTACAGTCCTGGTACTGTTTGTGCTTTTTTTTTTTAAAAAAAAATAGCTTCGTTAATAAATGATTTGCTTGTTCTTTGATTTCCTCCCCCCCCCCCCCCCCCCTCTCTTATACACACTGTTTTTTAGGTTCTTATTGCTTGTTTTCATTGATTTGTTCTTTAGGAAAAAATTCCATTATTATCTGTAATATGTAGTCAGTCACGTTATTTCGTGAACGATATCTTCATATGCAATAATATAAGACAGAACATTTTACGATTGTTTTGTTCTTCTCTAAAAACATCACCTAACTACTTAATTTTTTTATTATTAACTTCGGGTTTGGAGGTTTACAACTCACTTAGGTTGGAAAAGAATAATTTATTGTTACGAAACAAAGGACAACATTTAGAAATAGGACAGTTTCATATGTTAGTTTAGTAATGCTTTTGAAGTATCCAAAAGTTGTTTACAAAATGATGATATAAATATTGTGTTTAAAAAAAATATGAAAGTCAGTTTACATAAATATCAATCCATTTTAATATTTAGTTAGAGAATTAGAATTTCTAACTTTTGCTTTTATTTTCTACTCCTCTTTTAACTAGATGTAAAAGTAGAAATTACTATAAAAGAACAGGAATCCAAAACTAACTCTAGATTAGCCCCAAAAGAAAACAAAATAAAAGAAATTCAAGCCCGTTAAAATATTTCCTTTACAACGATTTTAATTGCCTAATTTTTATACATATCGTTAAATTCAACGGCTCATGAATGTGAATTGCAATTCAAACAAACCTGCAATGATGATGTACTATGTAGAGAATTAGGAAGATACAAAACAAGAAAAAAACCCTAAATGGAAAAAGATATGTAAATAAACAAGCTCCATGTACCATATATATATTGTAAGATTTAAAAAAAAAAAAAAAAAAAGACTTGATATTCCAAATTCTCAAAATTGAATAGTCATCAAACAACAAAAGCCATTCAAAATTAGAAAATAGAAATTCCAAACTGAAAACTGTCCCAACATTACTTTTTAACAAGTAAAAGACACGACATAACAAGCCCTAGTCACACATGTAATCCCATTAAACCGCTTCCAAATGGGTTAGTTTTGCATATGATAAATAATTTTGGAATAAAACTCCCAATCAGGATGTGTATGAGTAATGGAAGTCTGCCCAAATGGATGCTCTTTCACGAAACTTGGGACATCATCTGCATCCGCCAGTTTATCCAAGTAAACCCTTAGTTCACCATTTGGACCTGTAATAAATTAACCCAAAAAAGAAAAAAGCAAAATTCAAATAAGTAATATTCATTTACAATAATTAGAGAAATAAAAACACAAGGAATTATTGAAGCAATAAATTAAACAAACCTAAAGCGTCATCTCTAGCATGGTAACCTTTGTATTCAGTAGGAAATATTCCAGTATGCAACTGCAGAGAAATTTTAGAAATAAACAAATTTAAAAAAATAATGAAAAAAAAAACGAAATTAAAAAAAAATAAATAAAAACTATTTTAAAGTTAAGCATAAACATTTTACAGGATTGAGCAAAGACTTTTGAGGCTTGTCATCGATTAACAGAGTGTTGAATGAAGAATAAGGCTCTCCGCGCCATGATTTGTAATTCCAAAATTTGTTCAACTCCTTCATAAATATGGGCTTGAATTTGTTTTCCAAAGTTTTGAATCCAGAATCGATGCACTCATTTTGATCCTACGAAAATAATGTTGCACAAAATTTTTTTAATTAAATTAAACAAAGAAATTCTCTTTCTATAATGTAGCTACAAAACTACAAAAATTGACCCCAAAAATTAAAAAAAAAATTAACTCATTTTGATCCTACGAAAATAATGTTGCACAAAATTTTTTTAATTAAATTAAACAAAGAAATTCTCTTTCTATAATGTAGCTAGAAAACTACAAAAATTGACCCCAAAAATTAAAAAAAAAAAATTAAACACAAAGATAAATAGAAATACTTACCCAAGCAAATAATAATTTGCTTCGCATTCCCTTCATCACACTATCCAAAACGGTGTCAAGATTCCATCTGATTTCATGTAAAACATTAGGAAAATGAGTATTAATTCAAAAAGTTTACACATAATCATAACAACGACACATGTAATTTAAATTGTTTATTTTTTTTTTAAAACCTAAAATCAAATCAAATTAGAATGAAGAAAATAGCTAGAATAGAAAAGCTCTACTGACTTCTTTGCGGAAGACCATATTCCCACTTCATATCTTTCAAAGCAAAACTTGATAAAATCTTCACAGTACGGTCTCTTGTAAACTGAAAAAAGAGAGATCACAAAATTAGAAAAACGAAGAATATGTGCACTTAAATAATATCATTAACCAAATGAAAAACTAGGGAGTAACTAAAAAAATTTAAATAAAAAAAAAACACAATTTTCTCTATAAATACCTAAATGCTTTCCATAGACTAAATCTGGAGCACGATTTGCAGGCCGATCAGAATTGTCGTTGCTGTAGACCCTATGACAAAGCAGGCCCCCAAGACTCAGAACAATAAGTTTCTTTCTATTCAGAGGACCAAGTTTCAGTCTCTCCAACGACAGGCCACAGTCCTTGAGAACGTCCGTATAGGCGCCGCCAAAAAGGCCTGCCTGACCATGATCATCGTCGTCGTTGAAGGCGTCGGATTCGAGTTTTTCTTTCTTGATTATTATCTTCCCTGCTGCCATTTCGTTAGAGAGAGAGAGAGGTCAATTATGTCAATTATGCATCCAAGGAATAAACCATTTGATGCATTTGGAGGGTTTAAATAGGTCAAAATCTCAGCTTTCCAACTTCTTGGTATTAAATTATTTAAGCATGTATTCAGATTTCCAAGGTTATATTATTAACAGGTTAAATGGTTAGCTTTTCGACTTCTTGGTATTTATAAAGCATAGTTTTCCAAGGTAATAAATTTAGTGATGGATTATATATGACGCTGGAGTAGCTTTTTATTTTTATTATTATTATTATTTTTTAAGGGGAATGAAGCTTGAGTAATGTTTGTTCGTTAAATACGCCTTATTTCTTCGAATATTGGAGTGATGATCAGTTTACTTATATGAAAAATCAGGATTTTCCTTTCCAGCAAAATAAATAAATAAATAAATAATCAAAATTTTCCTTTACATTCATATGGAGAAATATACCTGAATTAAAGTTGAAAATATTAATAAATATGATTTGAGAGGAAACATTATACCGCATTCTCCCGTAACCTTTCACATACCTTTGTCTGTTGAAGTTAATAAATTTCATGATCGAGATCTCACCAGCCAGGATGTACTTTAGAAACATTATCTTTTTTTTTTAATTATTTGTATATAAATTTAGGACATAGTTTTAAATTTTAAATCATTGAGCTCAAGCAAGGGAACAAATAAAATTTTGTTTCTTACTCTACGAAACAAATTAAGTGTAAAAATTGAAATATTAAAAGTTGAAATACACCAACGCCATTATAGAGTAGTTCCAGTGTTATCAACAGTGGGGAATTACAAATAATTGCCCGGCAATTGAACTCTTTCTTTATTACGTTATTTGGGGTACGTGGATTTGAACCCCAACTCAATTTTTTTTTTCTACAATATTTTATCTCACAAAAATTTAAGAAATTACATATACAATAGGTTTATAAAAAACATAATTGAAAAATAACAATTTTATTGGAATATTTTATGTGTAGCATAATTACGTATTAATTATCATGATGATATTCAGGTTTTATGCTACAACGCAAGCAGTAGTTATTATAATGATGTGAATTTTTGTTTCATTAATTCTTATTAGATTTATTGGCCTTAATGGTCCATGAACTGTTTAAAAGTGACACTTTAGTCTCTGTTTTTTTTTTTTTTTTTCAGCTGTGCTGACCCTAAGCTCTATAAAAAAGTGATGATTTGGTCCTTTCTGTCTGGTTCCGTTAAAAAACTCACAGTATGGTCATATAGTAAGCACGTTTTGTACTTTTTAAAAGAAAATATCCGTAAAAAGATGAAAATACCCTTAATTGTATTTAAAATTAAAAAAACAAACAAACAAACCTCCCTCCCTCCCTCCCTCCCACCCCCCTAGATCAGAACCGGAGCCAAAGTCCATCTCCCTCCCTCCCTCCCCCCGGCGCGATCCCCCTAGAGCTAGGGCAATCTGGGTTTTGCCCCCACCCCCTCCAGCATTGCAATTTCTGTCCCACCCCCCCCCCCCCCCCCGATAGCCATGAGATGGGTTTCGGAACCCTCGGTGCAACAGATATGAAGGTGGAGGGAAGGAGGGAGACAGGGGCCAAAACTCAGATCGCGCCATCTTCCTCCCTCCCTCCACCTTCATCTCCGTCGCGTCGAGGGTTCCGAAACCCAGATCACGGCGGCTGGGAAGGGGGGTTGAAATCACAGTACTGGAAGGGGTGGGGGCAAAACTCAAATCGCGCTGGGGCAAGGGAGATCTCGCGGGCGGGAAAGGGGGAAGGAGGGAGAGAGGGAGGGAGGGAGGAAGATGGCCTCCGGCTCTAGTTCCAAATTGTAGGGGTGGGTGGGAGGGAGGAAAGAGATAGAGTTTTTTTTTTAAATACAAGTAAGAATATTTTCATATTTTTAGAAGTATTTTCCTTCAAAAAGCACAAAATGTGCTTCTCACGTGACAATTCCGTGAGTTTTTTAACGAAACCAGACGGAAAGGGCCAAACTATCATATTTTAGAGAGTTTAGGATGATCATGGTCAAAAAAAAAAAAAAGAACAGAGACCAAAGTGTCACCTCTTAAATAATACAGGAACATTGAGACCAATTACTTTTCTTTTTATATTTTGCTTCTTTTCGCCTTTGCGGCTGGTCTCAATTTTTTGATGTAATTTGCATTCCTATAATTTAGCCCTGCATTGCTTTCCAAAAACAAGAAAATAAAATAAGATAAGCAAAAGCAAATTTAAAAAGTCTACGGAGTAAAATAATTTAAGCCTGATTCGATAGCTTCAAAACGACAAAAAGTTCCTTTCCACACAACGACTTTCCCCCTCATATATGCAGCTTCATCATCTCAAAGATGCCCTATCATAGAAGCGTTACTGCTTCTGATTTTAGTTCTTGGCTTGAATTTTAAGAATTTAGCTTCGTATTTTTAAAGTTTGGAATTATTTTTTAGACTTTGGTTTGTTTTGTTGGAGCCTGGATTTGATGAGATTTCGATTTGTTCTCATGAAAGATTAGTGATCATCTACGTCTAAACTTTATATATTCTATTTAATCGAGTTTTCTTTTAATTTTGATAATGATGCAATATTTTTTTTTTCCTTAATTTCTTAATAGTTAAATGGATAGGGTATAATGATAGTTTCCTCAATTGTTAGGGATTTCCAGATCCTGCTTTAAATTGGACAGACATGCAGATTAAAAAAAAAAAAAAAAGGAATAAAATATGAGGGTGAGGGAGGCTAATAATCTATCTCCGTCTCACTTGTTGCCATCCCTTACAAAATGCACGTATTAATTGCGCTTTGTAAAAAGGTTATATGCTTGTGGTTTTAACAAATTAAATCAACGTTTCATCAAAGTATGTCAAAAAAGAAATGTTAGGAACACCAATTTTAATTTCAACTTTTGATCAATACCAACTCATATGATAATAAGTTATCTATTTTCATCGAAGACATAAATTAATTAATGTGATAATCATTTAAACACCTACTAATTAAAAATAACAACTCACAAATTACACAAATTGGTATTTCACAATTAATTATTAAAATTGATATCTCTAATATTTTTCATTATTCATGTAGAAAAGCTCGATCTATACATGACCGAAACCTACTTGTGATTTGTTTGTTTTTGGAAATCCAGTGCTCAATTAGCTGGAGCAATAAACGAGCTGCGCAAGTTATTGGCCAAACAAAAGGCATTCCAATAAATGGTTAGATTTAGTGGCCTATACAACTTGAGGTGCTGCATATGTTATTTAAATTAATATTTTGGATCTATGATTATTCGATTACGTAAGCCAACGATTATAAGGTATAAAGTAAGGCAATTCCTCTGTTATATTTAAATTGTTTACGAGAGAGTATACACAACGTAGATATAAAGTTAAAGGGGAGAAGCTAGATATTTTGAGAAAATATGTGGACAAAAATCATATTACAAAAAAAAAAAAAAAAAAAAAAAAACAAGCTTAAAGCTCATAGAAGGAATGGTTTTATAATGAAAAAAAAAAAAATTTCCTAAATGTTTTTCTTCTTTTTTTTTCGCTTTATTTTTTTTCTTTTGGTTTTATTTTTTCTCTTTACTTTCAGGGGGCTTTTGTAAGACTCTATCTCCTTTTCTGTTTAATTAATTAAAAATTTTACTTGTTAAAAAAATATAGTGGAACTAGAGGGAGGGGTCTAATAATAATAACCATAATAAGAATAATAAAAACATTTTGTAATTGTTATAATTAAGCAATGAAAAGATACAAAACTATATTTAGTAATGCACAAAATTATCATATACATGTATTGTATACGCCACCAAATCAAACTTCCTTTTATTACGCCCAGAACCTAACTTTTTGACATAAAACAAACACAATAAACACTTTCGTAAGTAGAATCATGATTCAATTATATAAGGACTCTCGAGGTAGAATTTAAAAAAAAAAAATTATAAGGACTCTCAAACATGACCTTAATATTCCAAACATTTTTCCATGCAATAAAATCAACTAGACACGAATCATTTTGGTCTGCAAAGTGCAAGACCGTTATTGAACCGACATTATATATAGAAGCCTGCAATTCAACACAATATTCATGAGAAAATAACTCCCCGCTGCAGGTGGTGGCGAAGCGGCTCCTCCACCATATCGAAACCATATACAAGATCACACCATATAAGATCTTTTCATAACCATCTCCATGATGGACAATTTTATTTTAGGTCTAATACAACTTTATTTTTTTCTTGCTAACAACATATAATATTCTGACTGGAATGGAACAATAACCTGTCCATATATTAGTGCATTTATATTTTAAAAAAAAAAATAGCAGCTTTTCTTTGGATGTCTCCCAAAAAAATGGCATTTTGATAGAAAAAATAGAAACAGACAAAAAAAAAAAGTAAAAAAACATTATTTTAATCAAATTTTCATGTATTTTTTTTAGGATATATCTGTCTCCTTAAGAATGACATGCTTCCAAAAACAACAAACAAACAAAAGCAAACTTAAAAGCATATATATTCTGTTAAACTATTTTATATATTTATTTTCCCCCCATTTTTATTCAGTTAGAAAATAGTGGCCCAACCAGTACTCCCTTGGTTATCAAAACAGTTAGGGCTCTACTTGGCACCACAGCATAGGATTGCTCTCGTTGCTGGGGCATGTTATTAGTCTTTATCACAGGGATCAAAATTGTTCATTATGTAAATTAAAAGTCATCTGCATATGTTGTAATCACTAATCTTCCAAACCCGATCCCGATCCTAATCACCGCGATCATGAGATACTTGTACATTGAGCAATTCAAAAGTATGGAAAAAGTGTGACATGTAACTGCGCATGCTAGACCATGCTTTCCTCGAGTGTATGTAGACGTTAGCACTACATGATTGTGGCAACTACACACGTGCGAGAGTTCTCCGGTTATGTTGTTCAGAGATTGAAGAAAAGCTCTACCCACCTAAACCCACTTTGTGGTTTTCCTTTATGGAAATTTACTGCACAATTCTTAGTATGGGACCTATGTAGCACCTAGTTATTAAAAAAAGAAATCAAACGAAAATACTCCTAGATGTTAAATCTGAGAGCCCTACCCAAACCCTTCCCTCTGCAAAACAAAATAAAGCAATTAGTTGCTTAAATACAAAGAGACTACACAGAAGAAACATTTTCCAATTATATGAGATACAATGTTACCAAGATTTTTTGCAACACTACTGAAATCAACCGAACAAAGCACAATTGGAACTCGCCAACAGTACATATAAATACTTACACATATACATAAAACCGAAGGCAAAGATCTCTGGCAGCCATCATATCAACATTCCGAGATCATGTAGATAAGCTAGTCACAACGTACGTACGTACGTACGCGTATGAAAAGCCTAATTTCCCTGGCACATATGTCACACTTTCTCCATGCTTTTGATATAGCTAGTTTTGTTTTGGATACTGCAGTGGTGGTGATGGGGATTGTGATCGGGGTCGGGATTGGCATCGGAAGATGACTTGCAACAGTTGCAGAAGTGGTTACAGCAGGTGCAATTGAGGTTTAGTTTACATATATAATGGACAACTGTGTTCCCCGTTCTGATAACGACTCCAAAATGAAATGCCCTAGCAGTGATATCACTCCTGCCCAGGCGATGCCAACTAAAGATGCAACTATTTTGACCATCAATGGAGTACTTGTGCCACCGGACAACTGCTCCTCCTCCTCTGGATTGCTATAACAACTGGCGAACTCACACTGTTCCATCAAAAACATATGGGAATTATATAAATATATATTTATATATATTTTATTAAATGATGAGAGAAGATAATGAATATCACATTTAGGAAAAACAACCTATTAGTTTAGATTGACTCCTAAATCCTATCTCATCGTGCACTAAACCTTATTAAAATTAGGTACTGTGATTATTACTTTATGAAAAAAGAAATTCAAAAGGCAAACTTGTATTAAAAAAAAAACTCTAGACATCATAATTCATCAAAAAGTTGGATTTTTTTTTTTTATATGCCCGTTTCCCATTTAATACTGATCAGTCCAACTCAAGTGGATATATGAAAGGAGTGTTCTAATCAAATTACGTTTGATCTCCGCTAAAAACAAATTGATAATATTATTTAGGGTATCCAAAATCACTTTATTTACGGATTCCAAATCTCCTACTATGGCATTGGCACCTTATTGCCTTTAAGAAAAATTGGATTCATAATCCCAAAACTTTTCATGTTTGTGAATTTTCAATTAGACAATTTGCACTTCTATTATATTTTGATCAATAAGATTTACACATGGCTGGTTGTCACTTTCAGATTTTTTTTAAAGGGGAGATGTATTTAAACTAAACAAAGATTACAAATCTAAAAAATAATATGAATAACCCTGTAATGCACAAGAAAAGAGATTGATTCTACCATACGTAAGGAAGCAAATGTATACCGAAACCTGACAATGGCAAAGTTTCTCAATATAGCACTAATCAAGCACACATAAGGTTCTTTTTGAGACCTTAATAATCAATGAAAATTTCTGATCAATTGAGAGCTAGAACTCTATAGTACGAAGGCCACCACGAACCCTGTCCAGAAACAAATCTAGCAGCAGGGTGAGCCAAGCGCTAACACCGGATTCAGGCACTAAGAGTGAAGCACGCTCAATCACTCACAACAAACCCTTGGACACACACGCGCTTCTTCCCGAATAATATCTCTTGTCGCATAATGAAAAATTTGTGAAACAAAAAACAGCCAAGCTCAAGGGAATATTGTTTTAGTCAATCATACACACACACCAACAGTATTAATTT
>JAFMPE010122139.1:24726-37055 GCA_024759925.1 Ficus religiosa | reverse complement strand
GGGGAAGGAACCGGTGGAGGTGGTGACTTGTACTTGTACACTGGAGGAGGTGGCGGCGGAGACTTGTAGTGGTAGGGTTTCTTAGGTGGGGAAGGAACCGGTGGTGGTGGTGACTTGTATTTGTATACTGGAGGTGGCGGTGGTGGTGATTGGTAGTGGTAAGGCTTCTTGGGGGGTGGCGGTGAGTGCACTGGAGGAGGCGGAGGCGGGGACTTGTAGTGGTAGGGAGGAGAAGCAGGTGGGTGGTATTCCTTGGGGGGAGGTGGAGGAGATGAGTATTGGTAGTTTGCAGTGGTTTCTGATGGGAAACTTAGAGAGACTAATGTCACTAAAAGAGTGCTTATTATGAAGGCTGAAGGTGACCCCATTTTCCCCATCTTGAGAGCAGAGGGTTTTTTGGTACTGCCTATTGAGCAAGCTTCCCATGCACCCTTTATATAGCTTTTGTCTTTAACCTTAATTAACCATATCTTATAACATAGGGACAATAAGTGACATTAATCACCAATCTTAGTAAAAGAGCATATTAATAACAAAATAATATAAAAATGTGAAGATGGGTCCATTTAAATTTCCTGAATCATATTAAAAAAGAACACAATATATTGATATATAAAAGATGGGTCCTATGACGTGGAACCTACTATTTTTAGCAGTCGTATTCAATACACTGACACTGATGCCCAAAAAGGTTTTCCTAATTTACTTTCTTTGACTTGTGTAACGCTATTGGCTATCACAAGAGCGGCCATAAAATTCCACGGAAACTTCCCTCAATTCAATAACTCAAACAAAGAGTCGCGTACTTTTTTGTCAATGCATTTGTGCATGGTGTTAAAAAAAAAAAAAAAAAAGAAAGAGAAAAAAAAAAAGCCCTTGGAAATTTGTGTGGCCACCATAACTTTCCACGATATTCTGGTATACGGGGACCCGGCGGCTATGACTTGGCTGATCATCTCTACACGATCCATTTCTCAACCCCCCCTCACTCTCTCTCTTTTATTGATCTCTCACGTCCAGTCATATTTCACACTCATCTAAAAATGTCCTTTTTTTTTTTTCGTTGGTATGTAAGAAAAAGAAAAAGAAAAATGCCCATTTTCTCACTCTCACATCCGTCAATTTTCACAGACACGTAAATGTCTTTCTTTTTTCGGTTGCATTATCATAGAACAATTTAGTTCTCTTTGCTTGATTGATACGTTCACACATAATTGACGCTAAAGATTCAAAGGTTTAATGTTTTAAAGTATAAATAACTACACAAAAAGGTCCATTTTTGCAGTTCTGTTTTGAAATATGTATATTTTTCAACAATATTATGTATGTGTCTATTTTTTAATAAATAAATATCTGTAGCATCTATTTTTCCATTTTACTATAAATGATATTATTTTACTTTTAATCAGATTCTTTTATTTTTATTTTTTTTTGTTTTTTTGATTTTAATGATGAGTATTTTTTTTTTTTGGTTGATAAATGTGGATTACCTTTAATAATCCAAAATTAGTTATAAACATCAAAGTAATTATAGTTAATATAAAATATTTACTATAAACATGACGGTTCATACTAAATAATAAATACAACACAAAATATTAATAATAAAGATTGATGAATATTTATACTTTTCATATAAAAAACCAATGAATTCTTTATGAAAAAACCTATTTGTTTATATAATTCACTATAAATCAAAGGTTGTCATTTATGTTTTAATTAAACAAATTGAAGAATAACACAATAAATGGAATCAAATTGTTTATAAAAAAAAATACTATTATTTTTATAAACGAGTAGAAATGAAATCGAACATATCTTAATGATAAAGACAGATTTATTATACGAAACATTTTTTTTGAGATTTTTTTATTTAGCTTTTTTTGATTAATGTGAAAATCTGATTTTGAGAAAATATTCTCTTTTTTGGTTCATTATGAATATTTGCATCTTCTTTACAATACTATTTCTTAGTCTTTTGCTTACTTGAAAACAGTAACATGCATGCTTACTTTGAAACTATTTAAAATAATTAAAAATTAGTCCGATCGAATTGGTTAAGGTTTCGCTTTCCCTTTAGACCCTAAATAGTTGACTTATCATAATAACTTTTCTACATTAGTTACCCAATGAAATTATTTCTTTAGCTGGTTCTTAAATTATTATAGAAATCTCATTTTGGTTCTTAACTTTTAAAATTTATTGCATTGTCAAATTTGATGACAAAAATAATAAAAAAGAATAAATGTGGAATATTTAACAAATTCAGGGACCAAAACTAGATATTTACGGCCATTATATAAGAAGAGAACCACACAAAAAGATGCACATATATGTAATTGGTCACTAAATTGTTTTAGAGGTCTTGCTTGATTAAGTTATTAGGAGCCGTTTACAGGGACAATTGAAAACGAAGTTTTAGAGATATTTTGATTGGAGATAAGTTGAGTTTTTTGAAATGTGTGTCTGGTTTAATGACAAACTTTTTCGAGTTAGAAAATGTAAATTCTTAAAATATTTTCAGGAAAACAATATTAATATGGATCTTGTTTCATTTCTTTCGAAATTCTATGCAATAAAAAAAATATCCGATTTCAACTTAAAATAACAAAAAGTTATGAACTTCTAAAGTTTGAGTATACTATTCTTAAAATAAAAAATAAAAAAAAAGTTTGAGTTTATTGTAGTGATTTAGATATGTGAATAGTGAAAAGTAGTCTTGAGTTAAACAAAAAGACAAAAATGAACCGTTAAACTTTGAAATTAATTGCAATAATCGTTAAATTCAATTAAAATTAAAAAAATAGATGATGTAAAATATTTAGGAGATTTATGGTCTAAACAAGATTTTTGCGGCCATAAATCAAGAACCAAGCAAAAGTATTATATATGTAAACTCATCTCGTACACCTTTATTTAACGACGCTTATAACGTTTTTTCTACGGTATTGTAACATTTATCAGTTGAATATTCTAATATAATATTTTTTAATGAAACTTATTATTTACATTAATAGTTTAGTGATACATTATTACAAAATTCTAAATAAAAATATTACATGCATATCAATTAGTTGTTACAAGTTTCTAAATAGAATGTTACAACTGTGAGATCTGTTTGATTGTTGAACTTGAGATATTTCTTCCACATACATTTATAAAGTAGGGTATTTAGCACTGATCTTGTCACATTTTGATAACTTGCCTCCTAAACTTTTAACTTTGGAAATTTGCTTTTTGAACTTGTTAAATTGTTAGAATGCATCCTCATATGTATTAATTTTCGTTAAATTACATATGCCTCAGGTGAAGATAGAAAACTACATTTCCAATAAAAAAAATTTCCAAATTATATTCAATTTAATGTAAAATTAAGTAAATAAGTACATTATAATAATTTAACAAATTCAGGGTATAGATTATTAAGAATAAAAATTTGAGGGATAAATTGTCGAAAGATAATAAATTTGGGGGACATGATATTAAATCGAGGGACACAATTGACCAATTCCTATCATGCATATATATATATATATATATATTCTGATATTACACTAGGAAAACAAGAGTTCTTAAATCCTCTACTTGCGTTATCCAGAAAAGAAAAGGAAAAAAAAAAAAAAAAATCACCAACTTGCGTGGCGCTGTCTCAAATCTGTCCAAACTCCGAAAATTGAATGCCAACTACCCTGACCAAACTTTGTACTGGTAAATTCTTTTTTTTTTTTTTCCTTTTTTTTTAATGCTGAAATTTTCAATTCAGCACTTATTGCAACTAATGATGAGACAATTCAAAATAATTAATTAAATTTCCAAAATTTAAAAGTTAGTTAAGGACCAAAAAAATAAAAGCCAATATGATATAAGTACTACAGCTATCTGACGTGTCCAACCACACAATATAAGTACTACAGCTATTAAATATGGAACTATATTGAGTGTACATCCTATTTTCGGATTACTATCTGACGTGTCCATCCATATTATATTAAGATAATATGTTGATATATATATATATATATATCTGTGTTACAAAGTTCAATGTAATCATTCGTGCTGAAAAAATAACAAGGGAGCTGGTAGTGTTTGTTGGGAAATATTCAGCATAGGCCAACCATGATTCGGTGGAGAGCTTGACTGAATTATATAAATAATAAATTTAATTAAACACACACTATACATCCAGCGAGCAATAAAAATGATTGTCAATCTTTCAAACTAATTATGGATCAAAGTTCTAAATATCCCAGCTCCAGTTAGAAAGTATTACAAATCAATTGTAAAATGAGCTAGTTAATTTAATTAATCATCGGGGTTTGCAGATTATTCAGCATTAAAAATTTTGTGTTTGAGACATGTTGTTAAATTACAGTTGGAATACTAATCAACTTTACTTTTTACGAAACAGTCAAAATCCCAAGTATTCTATCATTCAGGGGGTGTTTGATGAATGAGTTTAGTTTAAGATTTTTAAGTTTTAATAGTAATTTTTTAGAAAAGACAAAAAACTTTTTTAGAAAAAGATAAAAATCATGATGAAAAAAGTACAATTTAATTTAAAATGAGATTGAAACCAAATATGCCCTCAATATTGCTTTTAGGGTCCATTTAATGGAGTAGTTTGAGTTGAGATTTTTAAGTTTCAATAGTAAATTTTTTTGAATTTTCAGAAAAGACAAAAAAATTTTTAAGAAAAAGACAAAAATTTTTTAAGAAAAAGATAAAAAAAAATTTAAATTGAATGGTTTGAATCAATTTATCAAACAAGCCATCATTGTGTTTACCTCAGCCGACAAAGGGTAAATAAATACCATTTATTACGTACAGTGGTCAGTCAAAATCATACTACATGTCTGTGCATGTAATTTTGTAAGTCGGTCAATTTACCCCAAAAAAAAAATATATTTTGTGAGTAGGTAAAGTCATAACAACAATATTGCTCGTGAGAGACCACATGGTCGTGAAAAGACAATGACGACAAGTTATATGGAAATAATATTTTTGGCGAATGAGAAAACTAGAAGGAAAAAAAAAAAGAAGAAGAAGAAGGAAGATAAAGTTTGGTAAATAAATGCTTGCTTTTTCTTTTTATGCAATAATAATGTATGGAGACGTGAATTTGTGAAAGATGCATTTCTGCTCATGAATTTCTATAAAATGCAATTGCCCTCTTTAGATGACTACACTTGCACCCAATGATTATTTGGTCTTGATGATATATGTAGTCTAAAGCTTGGTATGAGATAACGCATTTGTTTTTTTGGTCGGGTAAAGACTTAGCGGAAGTGTTTTTTTTTTTTTTTTTTTTTTTTTTTTTTTTTTTTTTTTTTTAAATAGAGGCAATGAAAGTTGATTGGTTGATAAGAAATGTAGTTGGGAATTTGAATATTGATTGACATGTTAAATTTTGGATTTTTTTTTTTGGCAGGTTAATTACTAATTTAAGTTAGGTTGATTAAGAACCATATAGCCAAAATAAAGTTTAATGTAATTAATTAATTTATTTTGATTTATTTATCGGCAATAATACTTACCACATTTTTATTAGTAAAAATAAAAAGTTTCAGGGATATAGCTTCAATTGATGGGATACAGTTTCTTGTGCTAATTGGGAAATTTTATCATATAACTATATATATCGTGCACCAGATTTAGGTTTTATTGTGCGCACCCCCTTTCGGGTTAGTATACGGCAGCTACCGCAAGCCTGTCTCCAAATTCTAGGTCCTAGAGATACAGGGAGGGCCTCCATGACAAAGATTCTTGTGACAGAAGCGACCCAGCAAGCGGAGGGGTCGAGCTTGGCGACAGATCTTTTAAAGAGGCAGACTCACTGCCTTTCGATGATCCCAAGCATGTGGGAGTTTTTGTTATGAGTCTGTGCTGTGTGTCAGTTTCATGTGTTTTGTTATGCGATAGATTCTTAGCATTAATAAGGGCGATGTTTTCACGGATGGGATCTACCTTTTAGTGTGTTATATTTGTGTAAAGCTTTATAATAACGAACGTAGTTTCCCTATTACTGGTTTACTTGTTGTCCACCATATTAATATTTGGGTGGTGTGTTTCTTTGGCTCTGCTAGATTTGTTTCTATGCCTAGTTGGTAGTTGCCTTAGTTTTATAGAGTCCTGGTCCTCGATTGATCGGAAGTTTCCGTCGATTAGAGGAATTTTGTGAAAAAGATATTTATATGTACTTAATCTTAGTGTGCTGAGTTACTTTTTCGTTATCGAATCTCTGCTATATATCTTTTCCTTTAAACATCATCAATATCTACTGCTAAAACGGTCTCAATAGAGAATTTTATCTTATATAATTACGAGGTTATTTGTATGATTTATTATATTTTTTTATCTCTCTTTTTAAGTTGAATAAAATCTATCGTTTCAAAATTAAAAAAAAATAAACAAATAAAGTTTTGGGAGTAGAGTGGCGTGCATAAAATTTAAATTAATGTCTGTGTAGTAGTATGTGAATCCCGCATGATTAAAATGTCTACTTACCTTTAGACCCAAAAGCCACGTCAGAGTACGTGTACGCATGATCAATCAATGTAATTATGATGGATATAATATGAAAAAATAATATTGCATTTTTTATGAAGTTTATTCAAGATATAAAGTTCACAAATAACTTTTCTTTCTTTCAGTTTTTCTTTTTCATTTTCTTTTATGGATGGTATTAACTTTCGTTTTAATAAATGCTTACTTGATAAAAATGCAATATTAATCCTCCTAAGACATACTTGAATGAGCATATTTGGTAAATTTTGTGAGAGAGCCATATTGCATTCCTCGGGATGAAAACACCTATTGAAATTGATTAATTTCCAATATAATGATATTAAATCCGTAAACTCATGAATACTTTAAAGGTTTATTTACATAGATGTCTAAATTGGAAGTATTGATTTGAAATATGTCCATTTTTCTTTTTATTTACATAAATGTCTAAAAGAATAATTATAAAGATAATTTTACCCTTCATAAAAATAGAGAATTAACAAATAAAGAAATTACAAAAAAAGAAACCAAAAAAAAATCTAAGATGTTAACCAGATAAGGCTAAAGTTGATTCAATGAAATTGCAAAAAGAATTGACAAAAAAGAAAATTTTGAAAATTTTTTTTATTTATTGTAAAGAAGATGCAAATATTCATAATGAACCAAAAAAGAGAATATTTTCTCAAAATCAGATTTTCACATTAATCAAAAAAAGTTAAGAATAATTTAAGAACCAGCTAAAGAAATAATTTCATTGGGTAACTAATGTAGAAAAGTTATTATGATAAGTCAACTATTTAGGGTCTAAAGGGAAAGCGAAACCTTAACCAATTCGATCGGACTAATTTTTAATTATTTTAAATAGTTTCAAAGTAAGCATGCATGTTACTGTTTTCAAGTAAGCAAAAGACTAAGAAATAGTATTGGCTTACGTATTACTACTATAATAATAATTATTATTATTATTTTTGAATAGGGAAATTTCATTTCACAAGAAAAAAAATACATAAAACACAAATGGTCCCAAATACAAAGGAATTCGACCCCAAATCAAAGACTGAATGTACCAGTAAAGACCAAAATAGCACATGGGGGAACACAAGTACCGAGACTTAAACAAGCAAAGACCCGCTTAGCACATAAACTTTGAGTTTGATCATTACTCGTTAAACAACACCAAAATAGTTGATGCACTAGTTCAATCAACCGAGACCAATCTTCACATAATGGGAGCACTCACACCACGGCATTCGGTAACAAATGGATGAGAGATATAAGCGGATGACATCGCCTCCATTATTATCGAAGCAAAAACACTAGAGTAAATTAAAAAAAAAAAAACACACCAAAGGAGTGAAAACATCAACGCCCTTATTACAACAAAACAAAAGAAAGATCCACTGGTAGAAAGCTATCGACCGTCGAGTGGAAGTCAGATCTGAGGAGAGCCATCCCAAATGGACAATCCACCTCCAAGACAGGTTAGATCTACCCCAACAGATGTGCCGCTCCACACACATCCACCATCATGAGAAAGCCGAGGCTGAGATGAGTTCGGGGACTGAACTTTAGGATCAGAAGCCCAACGATGCACCCAGAGGCAGCGCCAAAACTCCAAGCAAACACTGTAACTTTTTTCATATTCAGAGAGATAGAGAAGGAGACATTCATATATATATATATATATATATATATCTAATAATAATAATAATAATAATAATTGTTATTATTTTGTTCTAATATACCACTGTATATCTTAGAATTATATAAGAAGCTGTAAAGGAATATCTGACGTATGTCATAGAAGATAAAGTAGTAATTGACAACCAGTTTGGAGCTAATAGCTAGGAAGGCGAGATGATCTTACAAAACAATCGATTTAGGAATTATTAAACCCTATAAATCAAGTGCTTTGGTTGACAGATTCAACATTCAAATATTCAAAAAGTTTTAATGCGGTAATAACCGCAATTGGAAAAGTGATTCTAGAAGGAAAGCTAGAGATAATCATCAATTTTGTGAATTATTTATTCGTAATTATCTTTTAAGAGCATGTAAATAGGAGATGAGATCCCACAGTAAAGCCCTATCATTTTTTTGCATTCGGAAGACTAAGAGAACAGGTTGTAATTCTTTCTATGCGTTGTAATTCCGATTGAAGAAGAATCTTTTTTTTTTTTTTTTTTTTTCCTACAAGTTAATTTCTTTTCAACGTGAGTGAGGGGTGGGGAGGCAGACTCTCAAAATTGAGAGGCCGATACATTTACAGTATGGTTCTTTGCGGTGGGAGTATAACCGTTAGGCTTTTCACAGCAAAATTATTTGTTTCACGTCAACCATACGTAATATACATTTGCAATAAGGTTAGCTTTTTATATTATATTTCTTTTTTTGCGCTGAAAATATAATATTATCATTTCAAAGATAGCGACATGAAAAGGAAAGCAGAAGAATAACATATGCCCGTAACACACGGAGATTGAAATTATTGGTCATCTTGAAAATTACATATACATCTTAACTGAAAATCGCTAATGACATATAGACCAAACTATATTGATCGCGTAACGAGTCAACTAAATCCACGTTTTCGTAGGTGTAATAAATAATAATATGACCTTTCAGAAAAGAAAGAATATGATGTTCTATATTGTATATGTAATAGCTCCCTCTTGTATCGTTTCTTAGACATGTGCGTGCATCAGGTGTGTTATTAATCGTCTGATCCACTGTATTATAGGTAGGCCTTAATTCTGCTTATGTTTAAAGATATGTGTGATTTTTTTTTTCAAAGACTTTTTAGACGTTAAATGAATTAAAATAAGAATTGGTTGCACGTAAAGTTTTGTGGTAATTTCATATTTAATTTCGAGATATAGAGTTTGAATCCTCCTATCTCTAAAATTCAAAAAAAAAAAAAAAAAAAAAAACTCATGACGTAGTTAATTTGTTTTCTTATTGATTTTTTAGGAGTGAAATCTCAACAAGTACGTTTGGTGTTCTGTCTTTGTAATAACTACTAAGAATCACCATGTTTCTGTACCAAAAATAATAACAAAAAATACTATCAAAATAATAATAATAAGACTGAAATAAAATTTCTCCACGTTATTACCTCACCATATAATGTAATTTCAAAAATTAATTATTGATTTTTCCCACTAATCTTCTCCTTTGAGACGGCCATGTGTACACTCGTTGTACCTCACTTGTTAAAGTTATTATTTTATTTGTTTATTTTTGCACCCTTTTTTTCTTTTCAGAGAAAATGGATTGACGTTTATCTTTAATTGTTTGGTAAGGTGGCGATCCTTTTAATCATCTCAAACTTCTTTGTCAAACATAATATATGTATTTTCATCATTTTTCTAAATGAGTAATAATTTGATTGAACTCTTATTTATATAATTAACTAAAAATGTTAGGCAAATATGCATTTGACGATTAAAAAGTAGATGCATTGAATCTTGGGTCAGATGGGACAAGCAAAGATTGATATAGATATTCAATCTCGCCTTCATTAGTGCTTAAACTATATTGGTTTAGAGAAAAAGAAATTTGATTGTTCGAAGATAATTATCATGGTTTGATATTCATGTGTACGACCCCTCCACCCATTCTACCATAGTTATAATAGCATGCATCTTTTTTTCTTTTTTTTTTTTCTCCTTTTTTTTTTTTTCAACATTTATGTGTCCGTTTGTAAGTTATATATAAAAGAATTTTTAATGGTTACTCTAATATTTATTTATTCATGGTTATTGTTATTTTAGCTACATAATATTGATCAGATGTTTATAATAAATTGAGTAGTTGACTAAAAAATATTTAATGACAATTAATGAAAATGAAACTTAAAGAGCTAATTATTAGATGTGATTTGGATGAACAACTTGTCTTTAACTTATTGACATATTTTTTTAAAGTATTTTTTAAATAAATTATAAATTAAAGATTCATATTCCTAGACTTGGATTGTACTATTTATTGTGTCTTTTCTTAATTATTTAAAAAAACAATGGTATAGGTGATGCGAACCCCATCAAGAATAACGAGACCCGACAATGAAAAGGAACCCAAGAACGTTCTACGATCAAGTTTTGATGGAAGACCTCGACCCGTTGCTTCAGCAAAAACAAGAACCTTGGTATATTTGACCTCAACCCATTGTTTAATGCGAAACAAGAACCTCGATATAAGGAAGACGCTACAAACGGTGGTGGAAATCCATTTGATAAGTCGATAGTGAACGCCACGGAAAATTCCAATAAGTTCGAATGGTTTGTCAAAGAACCCAAAGAGAAAATTCTCTCACATTTCTCCAAAATTGCTTCTAAAAACTGCCATTAGCTTCAGAACATGCCTTTTTATAGGCTGCTAGGTACAATTCTCTTTTCTAATTTATGCCCTAATAAATTCAGTTTTAACAAAAAGGAAAACAAATAAGGAAACTGACCAACTCTTCCTAATTCACACTTACAACTAGAAAAGGAAAGATTAAGTATTTAAATTGGCTTTATTATCATCCATTACACTAAAAGAATCACGCCTAAATAAGGAAAGTTTAATAAATTGGCATGCAAGCCTTACAAACCAATTTAACTTGCTAAAATTAAACTTAGCTTTGGCTATATTCTTCTTGAACTGAAATAGGATCAACATTTCATGCTCTTGTTCTTGCCATGTCCTCATCAATAGGTATGATGAATTAAGAAAAAATGACAAGCCAAACAACTGTTTAAAAAAGAAGGGAAAAAAATCTCCAACATAAAAGCATAAAAATAAGGAATGATCAGGGATGAAAAGCATAAAAATATGGTTAATTTCAAAAGTAGCACCTATGGGAAATATTATTAAAACTAGCACCACTTTTGTTTTCTTTCATTTCTAGCATTGTCAAGTCATCAACATCAATTGAGGTGCCTTAGCCAACCCTAAACCGAAGTTTTTCCCACTTTCCCGCCCCCCACCCCTTCACCCACAATATATAAATCCTAGTTCTAAATCTCATTTTTTTCTTCCCTTGTTTTCCTCTCACCCTAGCCTCATACATTTTCTCTTCACCATTGTTGAAGATCTGAGCTCAGCTATTTCACTCTAAATGCGACAAATCTCTCCCCATCTTTGTTCATTCTATTGACCTTACCATCTTTATCGTCACCATAATTGAACCGAAGCTAGTAGCTCAGCTCCTAGTCCATTAGAAACTCTTCTCATTTCCCATTAGCCTCGTTCTAGCTTAGATGAAGTGCAAATATGAGGTAATGCTGCTTGTTATTTGGTTTTATTTGTTTCTATATGCTTTAAGTGGGTTTGCATTTTGAATTATAATTTAGAGAATGACTATGTTAAACTTTTCAGGGTAAGATCTTGCAACATCTGTTGTCTCCTAGAGCACTTGTGGGTAGTAAGATAGATTTATTGTGTTTTTTTGGTCTCTTACTGTAATATTTCTCGTTCCGAAAAATTTTCAATAGTACTAACAGTAAACAACATAATGACCTTTTAGTCATCATTATGATGACCAAATCGGTCAATAATATTTTTACCTAATGGAAATTATGATTTTGACGATAATGAAAAAAAAAAACAAAAAAACAAAAAATTTGCATATCTTTTGATAGTCTAATCCAAATAGTTGTTGTCATAATGACTAACAGGGGTAAAAATAGGGGTTCTAAATGACAAATGTAAGTTTTCATAACATTTGAGGGTTGAACACAAATGGTCATTTTCATAATGACCAACAGGTTAATTTCATTATGACCTTCTCAGTGCTAATGATGTGATACATAAATTTTGACACTGACATAACAATAGGAGTT
>JAFMPE010122139.1:0-24673 GCA_024759925.1 Ficus religiosa | reverse complement strand
AGGTTAATTTCATTATGACCTTCTCAGTGCTAATGATGTGATACATAAATTTTGACACTGACATAACAATAGGAGTTCTAAAACACAAATAGGAGTTGTCATAAGTTGTGTATAATGGGGAAAAAAACATGGATTTGCCTAACTCTTGTTTCGCTTAACATTTGAGAGTTGAACACAACTGGTCATTTTCATAATGACCACAATGTCAATTTCATCATGACCTCTATGCCAATGGATAATACATTGAAATTGATGAAACAACAAAGGTTCTAAAAATAGAAATAGGAGCTGTCATACGTTGTGTATAATGGGAAGAATATATGGATTTACCTAACTTTTGTTCTGCCTAATATTTGAGAGTTGAACACAAATAGTCATTTTCATAATGATCAACAGGTCAATCTCATTATGACCTTCTCAGTGCTACTGGTGTGATTCATATATCTTGACATTGATGTATCAATAGGGATTCTAAAATACAAATGATAGTTGTTATACATTGTGTATAATATAAAAATATAATTAGATGTTATGCAAATGAGAGTTTCCCACTTTCCCACCCAGCCTTGCCCCCACCCATAATATATAAGTCATCTCTCTGTATCTGTCTTTATTTTCCCTTTCTCTATAATGTAATTATAATATTAACTAACTTCTTACTGTTCATTCAAGAATGGTTACGGTTTATGTTTTCATCAAGTACAATGGTCAGTGGGACGGTATATTGAGAAATGTTGGTGGTGAACTGAAGGGATTATTGGTACCTCTTACCACAACTTATGTTGTAAGTTTGTCTTATTGAGTTGGTAAGGAGTGTTATTCGAATTAGGGGCCTAGAGAAGACTATAGTCATGAGATATGCTGTTAAACCTGGAATACCTCCTGTGAGGATATAGTGTGACACTGACGTTAATTTCTACATATAACTGAAGAAGAAGGATGTTCATGTGCTTAGCAAATTCCCAATTAGCATCGGTGTATTGGATGAGTTTGTGGCCGAAGCAATACCACCTGAGGTAGGGGAAAGCAACCACATACCTGTGCAACCTTCTATGGATGGTGGACAGAGTGATGAAGCTGTTCAACCTCTAGCTGTTAACAATCTTGTCATCCCTTCTCCTATCCCCCTTTATATCACTTCTCCTGCTGTAGGTCTGGATTTGCACATGGAAGATGGACTTGAAGAACAAGTTGAATCATTGAACAATGACTTAGGCATGAACCATGATGATTGTAATGCTGGGGATTTGAATGTTGCGGATGCTGCTCCTGATTCAAATGAGAGGAGTATCGCATGAAGTATTGGAGCCCAATCTATTGTTAATAGAACTAGAACTCAATCTGTTCATGTACCTAATAGTGACAATTTTTCTGGTGTAGTAGTTGTTGCTGATTTTACACCAATAACAATGCTCATAAATGATATTTTTGATAATAAAAAGTTACTATAATACGTTTTTTTATCACAATGCCATGAGTAAACACTATCAATTCAAGGTGAAGATGTCTACCACTACTCTATTGCACTCGGTATGTATAGATAATGAGACATGGCAGTTGCATGTGACTAGGATGAAGGGTAGTGAATTGTTTGTTGTGAAGAGGTACGATGATGTCCATACTTGCTCTATTGAAATCGTTCAAGGGAAACTTCGTCAAGCCAAGAGTTGGCTGATTGGCGAGTGTATGAAGGCAAAATATTTGGATTCGACTAATACCCCATATGGACCACGAGAAATAATGCAGGACATGTAGGATGAATTTGGAGTGTCTTTCCATTATTTAAGAGCATGGCGAGTAAAGGAAGCTGCACTGATCAGCTTGAGGGGCGATGATGCAAAGTCATACAAAGGTAAATTCCCATGGTCATTATGTTAATGTCAAGCATGGTAACTTATATATTTACAACATGGTAATTATTTTTTAACAATGACCTCTCTTGGCTCTTTACAGTTCTGCCCGCCAGGGGTGAAATGATTAAGATTAAAAATCATTGCTCCGACATTCATATTGAGACCGACTCAAAAAAGAGTTTAGAATACTTCTACATGTAATAACCAACCTCTTTACAGACTCGTGATTTCATTTGATACAAAAAAAATCTAAGTCTGTGTTATGTATGTCAATGCGAAATGCATGATCTGATTTATCAGTATATGTTTGAGTCCTTATAAGTTATAAGACTCAATGATAGTTTATTAAGCTAAGTGTAAGGCCTTATGATGAAAAAGGCAGAATCCTAATTTATGGTTTTCCTGGCCAACATATGACCAGGATAACTCATAACTTGAATAAGATGGTATTGCAGTATAATAAGCAGTATTGAAATTATACTGTGACTGATCGTCATTACGGATGTAGATTAAGAGTAAGTAATGAGATTACTCTAAAATAATTAGGAGTAATATTTGGAACGAGGAGGACTAAGTAGTTTCAATTCCTACGAAAAACCTATATGCGGTCCAGTTAAGTACAGATAAATTATGGACTTCAGTTCAGTATTACTGTCCTGTTCATAGTTAAAACAATATTAGTACTTTCTGGATTATTAAGAAAATGGACTGTATATTAGGAGGGAATGCCAAACATGGCCCTACTTGGAGGACAACTCATCATAGATAATTATGTAATTTTTGGGGAATTTTGAAATTATGGAAAGAATTAAGTGGATCATTATGAAAGGATATTTTAGCCAAAACCCTCCACATGGCCAGCCAACATGGGGACATGGGAGGCAAGATCTTGCATTTTAGGGCCAAATGTGTAATTCAAGGACAATTTTAGAAAAACAAATATAATTGTGGGAAATTATGAAATTTTCACCTATAAATAGGGGTTGTATGGTAGAACTTGAACCATTTAGTTAGACCCTCAAACTTTTAGTTCTCTTCAAACTTTTTCCTCTGTAGCCCTTAGAAAAAAAAAAAAAAAAAAAGAGGAGAAGAGAGTGAGTGGCTGGTTGTGGGTGTGGAGGCAGTAGAGCAAATTTCTCTCATCCTAAGGTCTAGAGCAACCTTTCCAAGCTTTAGAGGTATTACTCTTAATCCTCTAACTAAGAATTTATTAGGTTTTTGGTTTGAAGATATATGTGTATTTCAGGTTATGGGTTGTAAGAGCATAAGCTCATGTGTTTTTTTCCCCCCTATATTATGGTTTTTATATGGTTGGTTATGCTAGATCTATGCTTAGGTTGCCTTGTTTGCTAGCCCTAAGCATGAATTTGATTTTATGCTTTAGAATGAGTTTTAAGGTTATGTGTGCTCACCATGTGTTTGTGATTATGCTCTGACATGTTTGAATATGGATATTTGATGGGTAATGGTTATGTGAATGCTATGTGTATGTTGGTTAAGAAATTAACCTAAAAACACAACTTGGTAAGCAAGTAAGGTTATCAATATTGTGTTTTTCAAGTAAATAGACAAGTGGATGATTGAATGTTAAGAATGAATTCAATGCGCTGCATGCTGATGTAGGCTCAAGGCTTCGACTGTTTGAGGTAGTGTGTGCGAGTTTTTAAACAAGAACCAGCAAAATACAAACTGCTAGTTTCTAAAAATAATATGGACAGTTTTTTAGAAACCCAATTTGGAGCCCTTTAGAGGCCGAATTTCAAAAAAATTATAACTGCAAAGTTGTAGAAAACAGAAAGCCCTAGGGGACAATGTGGACATTTTTTTTGAAGAAAAAAAAAAAAGGCTCCAAAGGCCTTTGTTTTTATGAGTTTTCAAAATTGGCAGGTCCCATGTACTGTACACGGCCAGAATTGTTCAAGGAGAAAAATGGATAAGTTAAAGATAGATTTAGGTTTCGGACAGAACAAAAGTTGTGGTTTCGATGAGATCTATAACTCTCATGAAGAAAACTTTTTCAAAATCTAAACCGATTTAAAGATAAAATTGGATTTTTAAAATTGTGCATGGTCCATGAAATTCTTGCACCCGTACTTTCAACTAAATTAAAAGGCTGTTTTCAAAAGCAGTTTTTAAGATTTTACAATTTTACGACCCCTGTCAAAAAAGAAAAAAAATAGCTTTAAAAGATTTTGAATCCATTAGAAATTTCACAAGTGGTTTTTAAAAGGCAATTTCAAGTACTAAATCAAGATAATACTTGATTTATGAAATCAAGGAATTTTCCAAGTAAATAAGGTGTTTTCCAAGAAAATAAGGTATTTTTGAGAAAAAGGGAAATAAAAATAATAGGCCTAAGTTACTTAATAATATTGTAACAATTTTACAACGGATGATAGTCGGGCTGGAGACCGACTTATTGATCAAGTAATGTGATGATTTTTTAAGTAATGTGGTGGAATGATTCTTACGCCTGGTTTGAAAACATGAGTATAACCTATTGTTGTACCTTGTTGGAATGATAGAATAAGAGCGTAGGATAACTTGTAAGTATGCACGGCCTACAAGGCAAAAATGTTTTTACTACTTTGCATGTTTTTCAAAACTCATGCATTAATGTATGTGATGCATATGTTTTATGTTTTATTATTATGGTATCATGAAAGCATGCACACCAATAATAAATCACATGACAAGAACAAGACCAAGATTTCAAGTATGAAACGATAAAGATTCAAGTTTTCAAGTATGAAATAGTTATGATTCCATTTTTCAAGTATGTTAAAAACAAGAAAAAGTTTTTAAGAATTAAAACAAGTTTTCAAGTATGATGGTAAGCCAGTTGCCTTATGTCGTACCAACCTGCCATGAGAGTGGGTTTGGTCTATGGTTTGAGTTGAATTGGACTGGCAACCCTAACCACTCTATGGCTGTGTGCCACGGTACGTACACTCATGTTATGTAAGTGGCCCAAAAATATGCTAAGATAAGAAGGCATAATTGGTTTATAAGAAAACATAATTGATTCATACATTCTTTATTAAGATTGTTTTGTGGAAAAAGAAGTTGTACTTGCTGGGCAAAAGCTCATAACTTCTGTTTATGCTATAGGTAAGTAGCCTACCGGTAATGTATGATACAAGATTGTGGAGAATGGCACGGCCGACTATGAAAACTTTGGGTTGGACACCACCACGTGTTTTAAAAATGTTTGTATTATGTTATATCAATTTGATGATACTGTTATCTAGTAATTAGTATGATTTGTAATATGTGTTAAGATAATTTGAAAGTCTAATACTTAATTAAGCACGTATATATATATATAAGTATGATGTTAAGATCGGTTTTAAATTTAAGTTTAATTTTTTTTTGGGTATTTTTGCAAAGTTAAGTTAAGTATTTAAGTAAAGTAAGTATGGTAATGACCTACGTAGTCTGGTCGTTACATTACATGTGCTTAGCTGCATCGAAGCAGGGTTGGCCTTATTGTCGTCCAGTAATTGTGGTTGATGGATCGACATAAAAGGCTAGGTTTGGAGGAATGCTGCTTGCAGCTTGTGGTCGCAACGTAGATGGCTCCATATTTCCACTCACTTTTGGTATTATTCCGTCAGAGACCAATGAATCATGGAAATGGTTCTTCGAGAAGCTACGAGATTCAATAGGTATGCGAGAGTCTCTTGCTATTGTGGCTGATAGGTATAAGGGTATCGAATATGCAGCTAGCATTGTCTATCCAGGTGCTGATTTCGGGATATGCATTCAAAACTTATCTACAAACTTGAAGACGAGGTACAAAGATTTCAAAAACCTTATGAAGACCTATTTTGACGATGCATTGAGGGTGTATCTTGTCAGTGAGCACCAGCATCATATGGAATCCATCCGAAATCGTAACCCTGACATGCACCGATACCTTTTGCAAGCAGATCCTAAAAAATGGTCGCGAGCACACTTCAATGGATAGAAGTATGCAATAATGACAACCAACATTCCGGAGTCATTGCACAATGTGGATCGAAAATCCAGGTTAATGCCAGTGGATTCTTTGTAGAATGGTTAAGGGATCTACTACAAAGATGATTTGTTGAGAGACGTGAAGAGGCCCTGAAATTTAGATCAAAACTGGCCCCCAAGGCAGAGAAACTTCTTCGCACATAGTTTTCATTGGGACTAATAGTAATAGTACATGATAACTATTAAATATGAATTATGGTATACGCTAAATTTTGTAATGGTCGGTAATTAAATAAATGGCATTGCACTAATGTTGATAATGACTTCAAAGATACTAATGTATTTAACTTCCCTTTGTTTACAGCCTCAGCCAACTAATCAGTTTGATTACACATTACTAATAAGGCTGCTCAGACCTGGATTGTGGATATGAGAGAAAGGACCTGTACTTGTAGATGCTTTTAGGTGGATCAAATTCCTCGCCTTCATGCTATAGCCATCTGTAACCATCGACGGATTGATCCGTACAATTAATGCTCTCAATACTACACGAAAGAGGCTCTTTATGTAGCCTATGAACCTGTAGTCCATCCGATTGGCAGCGCGGAGGGTTGGGATGTATATGAAGAAGTCAGATCCCAAGTTGTCAATCCTCCCAAGACAAAGCATGGTCCCGGAAGGCCAAAGGTTATTAGGATTTTGTCCCAAGGTGAGGAACCGGAGATTATTTGGTGTAGCAGATGTCATGGTTATGGACACAACTGGTAAACTTGTTCTAACCCAATACCATTACACATAGGTCCAACAACAAGGTTGCAGAGATCTTTGACATCTCAGAGCATCGTTATGTGATGATTTTATCATTATTTTGTATCCGAAGTAACATATAGTTTGTTATATATGTCATTGATTTTAAGTACTACGTTTGTGGGTTTCTTATTTAGGCGTTATGACTGATTACGATTTGCCTAACTCTTATTTTGCTTAACATTTGAGGGTTTAACAGAAATGGTCATTTTCATATTGACCACCTGGTCATTTTCATAATGACCATCTGGTCAATTTCATTGTGACTTCTGTGCCAATAGTTTGACAAAAATATTTAGAAATTGGTGTAACCACAGGGGTATCTAAAACACACATGGGAGTTGCCATACATTATGTATAATGGGGGGGGGGGGGGGGGAGGGACATGGATTTGCCTAACTCTTGTTTTGCCTAACATTTGAGCATTTAACAGAAATGGTCATTTTCATAATGACCACATGGTCAATTTCATTGTGACTTCTGTGCCAACGGCTTGACAAAAATATTTAGAAATTTGATATAACAATAGGGGTTCTAAAACACACATGGGAGTTGCCATACATTGCGTATAATGGGGAAAAAAAACATGGATTTGCCTAACTCTTGTTTTGCCTAACATTTGTGAGTTTAATAGAAATGATTATTTTCATAATGTCCACTTGGTTAATTTCATTGTGACTTCTGTGCCAACGGTTTTACAAAAATATTTAGAAATTTGTGTAACAACAGGAGTTTTAAAAAACACATGGCAGTTGTATATGTTGTGTATACTGGGGAAAAAAATATGGATTTGCCTAACTCTTATTTTGCCTAACATTCGAGAGTTTAACAGAAATGATCATTTTCATAATAACCACCTGGTCAATTTAAGAAACAGACATCTAAAACTTTAAATATGGTTTATAGTGAATAAAATAATGGAGTTATTTACATCATTGAAATATAAAAAGATTAAAAAAAAAAAAGGTTATTTATAAGTCTATCATATCTACCTCCTTATCATTTTTGTAACTGTCTTCAATCTTTCTCTTTGCATGAAACCACATATAACATATTAGTCACTCTCAAAACATATTCATGCGTCCCTGAATAACCTAATAACGGATGTCCCTCGCTTCTATCAAGCATTCAACACTTTTAATAGTAAAAATGCTATAGTCACCCCTATTTCACAGTTCACGAATGAGAATGAATCACAAACTACATCATTATCACTGTTAAGAAGGTCATAGGAAAACATTATCAATACATTAACTCATCCATTTTCTTCTGGAGGGATATCTTGCATGAGGGTAACAGGTATTGGGTAAGTTCCCAGAGGGTTCCTTGGTTTGAACTCGAACAGACTGATCCTATCAGCCAGCATTGGAATAAACTTAGACATACATTCCAATGCTTCTTGGACCTTATAATTGTGAGAGCCTTCATGATGAAGAGAGTCATACACTTCAATGGTCTAATTTAGAAGGTCGAGCTTTGTTGATACCTAATGTTTCAAATCTTGCAAGTGCATTAGGATTAGTAAAGTGTTCACCTCAAACCATGACAAACCATATCAAATACAGACGCCAAGTATGATCTATATTAAAGAATCACACGATCCCCAATTAAATTTACCTGGTGCTTTCTTATAGACGAACGAAGATGCACCAATCTTGGTATTAAAGCGTGTCTACTTTTGTGACCTTTCGTTGTAGTAGTTTGTGGAAATGCATGATCTTTTTCCTCATATAGTAGAATGCAATGTTAATGTGCTAAATACACAAACCAAAAGCAAAAGGCAAAACAGTACGAGTCAGCATAAAAAGTACCTACTTCACATATGGTCAAAAAAAATTGAGTACATGAAAAAAAAAAAAAAAAAAGACTACTTACTTCATCGTGGAGCAACACAGGAGAGATTGCAAACTCATAAAACCAACTTTTTTTCTCAACTGCCATGAATCCGAGGACATGGGATTTATCCAACATCTCATACTTTGTTATGTATCGGGCACACCGTTCCTTAAAAAGAAAAATAATTAAATTAATAAGGATAATATTAAATATCATTTTCAAAGCAAAAGGACATTTCTTTGTCACAATTAAATTACCCTTGAGGAAGCTTGTTCAATAATCCTTTCTTAATCCACTCCCTGAACTCCTCTAGCTTCTCTCTAGGAGGTTTATCTGAGAAACCTCGTGGGAGGGCATAAAATTTGACCTTCGTCAAAGCATGGGCTGGTGAGCCAATCTCAACCATTGGTCCGAATCGCTCTTGTCCAAGCCTTGAAATTCTGAGCCTCTTTTGCTTAGGAATCTATAAATGACAAATATCTAACATGTAAAAAAATTATGACTCATAGGTAACAATCAATATGACTATGTTTGTTTGTTACAGAAATTAGTAACAACCACATCATTTATTCTATTCTTTTGTTCCTTGGCTGTTTCTTCATTCTTTCTCTTCTCTTTTTCTCCCTTGGCTTCTTCATCCTTTTTTTCCTCTTCTTTTTCCTTCGATGTGTTAGGCTCTTTCTCCTCTTCCTTTCCCTTGTCATTTTCAAACTTTTCCTCCTCAATTTCCTTGGCTTCTCCCTCTTCTCCTTTTTCATACTCTTTATATTTTTCCTGTATAATTTCACAGTTACGTCATAATAAAAATTACCGGTTGTCATTTTCTCCCTTGTCATTTTCATCTTCTACAATTTCTTTCTCATCAACTCCTTTTTCCTGCAAAAAAGGAACATAGCAACTGTCATTAACATGGGTCATTACAGAAATGACCACTTGGTCATTATTACATCATTTACCATGGGTCATTACAGAAATAACTAGTTGGTCATCAATATATCAATAAATTACCACAGGGTCATCATAGAAATCACCGGCAATCAGCATTTAAGAACTTTTACACCTTTATCCGCAACGACACTGATGTCAGAGTCAAAGAAGACATCATCTTGAGGGCCGAATCAGAGGTCATTAGAATCAATCTTCGGGGCATCCGAGTCATCTTTCTGAACATTCCTTTTGTACTTACAGCTCACATGGTACGTAGTGGTTGGGTTCCCTTTAAAATTGTCATTGAGGTTGTACAAAAATTTTAGAACCCTATGCAGGAGCTTCTTGGACTTCTTCTGTCCCTTTTTCAGCTCTTCTAATTTTTTGTTCATTGAATTGACCTATCCTCTAATCTCTTTTTGAAACTCCCACCACTTGGAGTTTATCTTTGTGCTCGGTTGCGTGACAGGTGTCTTACGAGGTGCCTGAGGCACAACCGTAGGGTTCTTCAAATATAGTTATGTAACACATGGCTCCTTCAACTCTTCTTCAGTTGGCATCATCACAAAACACTTCGGCTACACCCATTTGATTGAATAAAAAATTACTATAGGATATTATATAAATGACAAACACTAGTATTAACACTAATAAAAGTATGGCCTTTAACAAAATTACCATCTAGTCATTATGTAAATTGATACTAACAAAAGTATGGTCATTATGTAAATGACCAACATTGGTATGTTACTAACAAAAGTATGGTCATTATAAAAATTATCACCCAGTCATCATGTAAATGACCAACACTGGTATTGACACTAACAAAAGTATGGTCATTACAAAAATTACTACTCGGTCATCATGTAAATGACTAAAACTGGTTTTGACACTAACAAAAGTATGGTCATTACAAAAATTACCACCCGGTCATTATGTAAATGACCAATGCTTGTAAATGACACTAACATCAATAATAATATAGTATAGAAATTTCCTGTTTCTCGTCAACAGTGGTTAAAGCCAACATCACAACATTAAACTTTACATTATCCGCAGAGGTCCATGACAACATACGAAGAATGACCTCAACGTACTTGGTCGTGAATTTGCTTGCTATTGTTGGGATGCTCTTATATGCCCAAACGAGTAAGGCATGAGAAAAGCCCGCAATACTGTGATGGACTTTATCAGCCTTCTGTAATGGTATTTTCTTTGAAGACAGCTTGTTTTCAATTGTATTACATATTGTAGCTTGGGTTGCTTCCCATGAGAGCACACCCCAAGGACAAGCATTGAACTCCTTCAAGTTAGCGACTATGGCAAAATATTTCGAGTCTATCTTCATGGAATTTGCATTTGCAAAAGGAATGCAACATATCATGTGTAGTAAGCCAAGCTTAACAGCATCGTCATCATTGTCAAATTTTGTATTAGACAGCTGCAACTCCAAATGTTCTCTTGACATAGCTCGCAATGTCAAAAAATAATCTTCTCATTAATCAGTTATCAACTACCGGTGCGAGATGGGTAGATCCTACACATTTTATGCCTGTTATCAAGCAGAACTTATTACTAGAAAATCTGCCCAGGTCTTCACCAACCTCAAACCATATAGCATCACCCATTTCTGAGTGATCCGTCAAACGAATTACAATATTGTGCAAAACCTACCCAGCCATGCCAAGCATCTTCAACTTCAGAAATTTCTTAATGCATGGCTGATGGAACACTCCCTCGTACTGTTGGGGTGACAATCACTCTTTCAAGTTATTACAAGTCTATGCAATGTTAATGAAAGTATTTATTTTGGCCCGGGTAATTTCATTATCAGGTACGTGTCGAACATATAGAACCTGTGGTAATGGTATCATAAGAGAGTAAATGTATTTATAACCAACAAGTAATCATAAAAATTATCACGGTCCGACCTACGTAGGCCATTACATTTACTTACTTAACTTAAATACCAACTTTGCAATGACCCGATTTCGTGGGGCTGTTACCTTACCGTACTTACTTAGACACACTTAATCTTTCTTACCTTAGTATTGCGTAAAAATATGGAAATATTTATTTATATATATATATATATATTTTCCTTCAACTTTCTTTTTAAACTCAATTTAAAACTTAAAACTTAAAACTTAACTTATACTCATACTTATACTTATTTATATGTACTTAACTAAGCACTGAGTTTTAAAACCATCTTAACATATTGGATAAACTATACTAATTACCGTTGTAGTAAACACTGACCCATTACTAAGTACCGATACCACCAAATCAGTATAACATTTTACAAACATATTTTACAAAACACATGGCGCTGTCCAAACCAAAGTTTCACAGTCTGCTGTGCCATTCTCCATAGTCTTGTATCATGCATTGCTAGAAGTTTACTTACCTACAGCATGAACATAAGTTATGAGCTTTAGCCCGACAAGTACAACTTTCTTCCTGCAAAATCATTTTTAGTAAAAGAATGCATGAACTGATTATGCTTTCTTATGTTGGCGTAGTTTTTGGGGCCCTTACATAACATGGACATTAGTGCACATACCCTGGCGCATAGTCCTAGAGTGGTTAGGGCAGCCAATCCAATCCAACTCAAACCATGGACCTAACCCACCCTTGTGGCAGGTCACGCCATGGAGTGGTTGAGGCAGTCAGCCCTGTCCAACTCAAATCACGGACCAAACCTAAACCTATCCTCGTGGCAAAATGGTACGATACGAGAAAACTTACTTGTCTTATCTTATTATATGAAAATTTGTTATTGCTTTGTTAAGACTTGAAAACAATTTCTTACTTGAAAACTTAATCTTGTTCTTGTCATGTGATTTATTATTAATGAGCATGCTTTCATGATACTATAATAATAAAACATAAAACATAAGCATCATATACATCAATGCATGAGCTTTAGAAAACATGCCATTCAGTAAAAACATTTTTGCCTATGCTATAGGTGGAATTGTACTTACAAATTGCATATGCACTTGGTCTATTATTCCAGCAAGGCACGACAATAGGTTTAATATTCCTGTTTTCAAACAAGGCATAAAATAAGAATCGTCTATCTTACTACAAACCATAACATACTAGATCGGTATCCAATCCGATTACCATTGGTAATCATAGATGCCAACCCTAACATAGTAAATCGGCATCCTATCTGGTTACCATCAGTCATACACTTGTCACCATATTCTTATATTTTAAAAATATCATAACTTTATAAATCAAGTATTTCTTATTATAATACTTGAAATTACCTTTCATAAAATATAGTATGTTTTTTTTTTTTTTAAATCACTTGGGAAATTCCATTGGATTTAAACCTTTTAAAACTATTTTTGTAAGGATGTAGTTCCTTTTTAAAAGAGATCGTAAAACCTCAAAAACTGCTTTTAAGACCTTTTAATTTACTGGAATGCATGAGTGCAAGAAATTTCTTGTATCACACACAGTTTTAAAAATCCCATTTTATCTTTAAATTGGTTTAAAATTTGGGAAAACTTTCTTTACAGAAGTTGTAGATCTCGTCATATCCTACAACTTTCATTTTGTCCAAAACTTAAATCTACTTTTAACTTGTCCATTTTTTTCTTTCAAAAATTTTGGATGTGTATAGTACTTGGACTAGCTAGTTTTGATAGTACTTGGACTAGCTAGTTTTGAAATCTGATTAAAATGAAGGCCTTTGGAGCCTGTTTTTCAGAATATGTTCATGTTACCCCCTAGAATTTTATGTGTTATAAAACTATACAGTTTTAACATTTTCCAATTTTCTGTGTTATAAAGGGCTCAAAATCCAGTTTTCAGAAAACTATCCAGATTATTTTTCAACAATTGTCAGTTTGCATTTTTGTTGGTTTTCATTAAAAATCCATACATCCTATCTCAAACGGGCAAAGCCATAAGCCTATGTCAACATGCAGCACGTTGGATTCTTTCTTAACATTCAAACATACACTTATCTCATGTTCTTGAAAAACACAATATTGGTAACTTACTTATTTACTAATTTATATTTTTAGGTTAATTTCTTAACCAACATATATTTAGCATTCACATCATCATCATCATCATCATCATTCATAAAATCTCCCTACTTAAACATGTGAAGGCATTTTCACAAACACATGGTGAGGAATGAGCACACATAACCTTAAACTCAACATAGAGCATAAAAATCAAACCCATGCTCAGAGCTAGCAACTAAGATAACCTAAACATAAATCTAGCATAAACAATCATCAAAAACCATAATATAACAAGCATGAGCTTATGCTCTTACAACCCATGGCTTGAAATACACATAAATCTCATAAACCAAAACTTAATGAAATTTGTAATTAGAGGGTTGAGATTATACCTTTAAAGCTTTGAAAGAGTGGTTCTAGACCTTGCATGAGCAAAAATTCTTGCTCCACCTTTCCACCATAGCAAACGGCCAACCCCCCCCCCCCCTTTTTTTCCTCTAACGCTAGAGAGGAATAGTTGAAAAGGAACTAGAAGGTGAGAGGCTAACTAAAGTCAACCAATTCTCACAACCCACCTCTATTTATAGGTGGAAATTTCCAAAATTTTCACAATTATTTTTATTTCCAAAATTCTCCTTGAATTTACATATTTGGCCTTAAAAACAAATTTTGCCTTCCATGTCCCTCCAAGTGGCCGGCCATGCAATGTGTTGGAGCCAAAAATATCTCTTCAAACTTATCTCTAAACCCAATATAACCGGCCATGTGGAGGCTTTGCTTAAAAAAAAAATCCATGAATTCCATAAATCAAAAATTACATATTTGTCAACCATTACTTGGCCTCCGAGTAGGGCCATGTTTGGCACTACCCCTAATACGCAGTCTAATTCCTTAATAATCCAGATAGTGCAAATACTGTTATAACTATCAACAGTCCAGGAATACCAAGCTGCAGTCTTGAATTTATACTTTACTTACCTAGAATGCGTGTAGGATTTTCTTAGGACTTAAAGCTACTTAGTCCTTATTACTCCAAATATTATTCCTGGTTTTTTTTGGAGTGATCTTATTCCTTATTATTACTTCTTCATTCGTAATGACAGTCGGCCACAACAAGATTTCAATAATGCTTATTATACTGCAGTACCATCTTATTCAAGTCATAATTTATCCTGATCATTCATTGGACCGAACAAAAATCATAATTCATAGTTCGGTCTTTTTCATCATAAAGCCTTAACCTTGACTTAATAAATTATCATTGAGTCTCATAATACTTATAAGAACTCAAACATACTCTGACAATCAAATCAGATCATGAGCTTCATGTTGACATACATGATTTAGACTTAGATTTTCCTTTATATCTAAGGAAATCACAAGTTCGTCAAAAGTTGGGTTGTTACAAAAATGACCAGCTAGAAATAACAGATATCTGAGTAATAAAATTGATGATCAACAAGTCATTATAAAAATGACCTATGGGTAAAATTACATGATGATCTCAAATAAATAACTAGATAATCACATTTTTCGATATCACCTATAATTAACCAAATATCAACAAAAACCCAAACACCTTCTACAACCAAATATTTATATAAGCCAATACACTCAATTTTCCTCTCAATATCCAAATACCAAATGATAAGTGCACAACAATACACTTTTATTGTTCAAAATTGTCAAAATAAATTAAGTTTTAATTAGATATTTTCATAAAATTAATTCAAAAATATTTTGTTATGGAAATATTTTGTTTCAATTTAATTTAATTTGTTTTGTAGGAAAAAATATTAGGGCCAAAATTACAAGCAAAAAACAATCAAAAAGCCCAACAAAATGCAACCCATCAGCCCAAGCCACCCAAGCCGAGCCAAGCCGAACCGCGAGAATCTCGGGCTGAATTCTTAGGCCCGTGATGCTAGCTCCAACCCAGGCCACTAGCCTTCTCCAGCTGGCTTACTGTAAGCCCGGGCGTGACTTTCGGGCCAAATCTTCACTCTAAGCTCGCGCGAAATTCCCTTCAGTTGCCAACCCAGCCCCTGACTCACAGCTGCCAGCCCAGCCCGTGACTCCAGCCCAGCCCGCGTGAAATCAACCAACTACAGCCCAGGCCATCCATTCCTCTAGCTGGTTTACCGTGAATCTCCACGTGATTACCAACCTGGGTGGTGGATTTGTTGGGTGAAAAATCCTCTCTAGTGGCTATAAAATGAGGGTTCCTCAAGAGAGTGAGGATGTTGTAATTTTAACCAATTGTTGGTTAAGTTTAGAGCCAAAATATAGTCATTTTTCTATCTTTTCTTCTCCTAATTTTCTTTAGAATTTTTGTGAGAATGTTGAGCATGTTTGGCTAAATTTCTCTTGGTGAAGCTAGAGATGAACTCATGTGTTGAGTATTCCAATTGAGGTTTTGTTTGTTTGATTTTATAATGCATATATATTTGAGTGAAATATTCTTCTCTATTTTCTAATTTTATTTGAATGCTAAATATTATGTGCTAAGTTTTTATATAGATTCAGTCATGCTTTTTCTATATAAATTTTATCATGTAATGTTTTGTAACTAGAATTATTTTATAAGTTGATATTTTACTGCAATTTGTCAATTTGATATATTGTCGATTTTAGATAATTTATAATAATAATCCTTTTGGTCTTAGTGTGAGAAGTCTAATTCATTTGAATACTTTTGTTGAATCAAAACTGAAATTGGAAAACAATACACGTGAGGTATTCTGGATGCTTTACCACTTTTAGTTATTGAATTTTCTTCATTTTTAAAATCACGTTTTCTTTAAATTTATTTTAAAATCAAAAAATACTTCTTCTTCTTCTCTCTTTGTTTACTTATTTCTCTAACGCTTTTGTTCTGCTAATATTTTCTTGTTTGTTTTTATCACCTCCTTGTGGGATCAACCGTCCTAATTATGCTGCAATCAACCGCTTGTTTTTGTACACGTTTGGGCGTAATCACCAAACCAATAAACTTTTAGTTTTTGTCAGAAAATCAAATAAAAAATACAAACTTTCCATTTTTTATGCAAATTTTTTTTCAACAAATCAATTAGAAATATAGAATCTCATCAAAAACGCATAAAAATGCAAACTTTTTTTTTACATAATCAATAAAAAATGCAAACGTCCTCATTCAAAATGCACATTCTTACCGAATATATATTAAAAATGTAAAATTTTTAAACAATTAATTGAAAATGGAACATTTTTACCTCTTCAGCATCTGAGATCTTCTTCTCTTCTACAGCTCTTTTCGCCTTCTTCGATTCCTTAACTTTGATTTCCCCCTGCTTTCTCTTCAACCCTTCTCGGGCACCCTTCTCTTTTTCTTTGGTGCCGATTTTTTCAGAATTTTCTTGGCCGGTGACCTTTTCTCTGCCGAAGCCATTACCTGGATAGACCTCTTTCGAGAGTAATGTTTTTCTTCTCCAACTTCGTGGGTTTGGACATGGGTGGTTTTAGTTTCTCCAACGTTCACAGAGTTCTAAAAGCTTTGTAGAGGGTGTTGGTGGTGGTTTTGGATGGTTTCCAAGCGGTTATGGAGTGGTTTTCGACAGTTTATGTGGGTGGTGGAAACTCTTTCTCTCTCTAAATGGGAGTTTCTCTCACTAAAACACTGTAAATGGTTTGAAATCAAGTTAGGGCATTAGAGGGAGATTTGGGCGGGTGGGAATTGGGAGTAAACCCGGAATTTGGCATCCCTTAAATGCTTCTGGGACCCACAAATTAGAAGAAAAAATTATGTGACAGTGCTAGTAATGAAAGAAAACAAAAGTAGTGCTATTTTTAATAATTATTTTCCCACAGCTGTTACTTTTGAAAGTAACCCCATAAAAATATTATATTGAGTTTTGTGTTCACGTATATGGGTAATGGGCCATTTGACAATTGTTCGTGGGCCACGTTCCTCATAATTAAAAAAAGAAAATAGATTCTATTCCATTCCCTTATGTACATTCCAAGATATATATATATATATATATATTTAAAAGTAAAAAATGCATTAACATTAATAAAGATTCATAAACTTAAAAATACAATACAAAGATCCCACAATTGTGCGGTCATAACCCTCAACCATCAGTATAAACAATTGACTCACAGTGGGAATGGCGCAAGTCTAAAACTTGAAAATGGGAAAGTACCTTGACATGCCAGAAATGGGCATGCACTAAGCTCTACTTAATAAAGCCCTAACCAATGATGGAGACTGCCAATCAATTAGGAGCCATGACTTCAGATTGCAGAGATCACCAAACACCTGCAAGCCACAAGTTTAGTAGGACCAACAAATTGCCAAGATCTAAATCTGGCGAACAAACTACGAGCCCGGATGATGGGAAAACCATCTTTATTATTATGGACTGAAAATAAACACACCAAAATAACAAACAAAACCAGATCTGTATATGATACGAAGTTATTATATCTACACACAAACATACCAAAACAAAATGAACATCTAACAATGCTGGAAAAGCCGTAGGCAAGAAGATGACCACTACAGCCAAAGTAGACAGCATGAAAGTGTTGTCAAAGCCACGATCCTTCGCCTCCTTCATTTCACAGAAATGCAAACCTCCTAATCCCGTAGTCACCTCCACACCTAGTAACCTCCCTATCATGGTCAGATCTTCATCTTTAAGGTCGGAAAATTGATGGCAGCAAGGCACCACTGCATGTTCCTCCTGAAGAGAGAGAGAGAGAGATAGAGAGAGAGAGAGATAGAATTGTTACTAGTAGCTAGCACAAAACCAAACCTTTCTTTTTTCCATTCCAGAAATTAATTCCCCATATTTAAAATACAAGAAGAAAAAAAATCTATTTAATTATGTTTAAAAAGTTAACAGGTTGTTTAATTTATAATAGCAAATTACATAAAATGTTACAATATCAAATGTAAAAGAATGTACTTGTTTTTATAATTTTATCTGTAACCATCTATGATTATATATATATAAATCAAATAATTGTTGAAACCAAACATACATATATATATATATATATATATTAGTTTAACATGAAGGAGATAGAAACTTTTGCTAGTTTGACAAAAATTTTACCGGCCATAGACCTAAGGAAAATTAGGGCCTATAATTTAATTTGATTTAAGGAAAATATAACATATAGAGTATATTTTATAAGTAATAATGAGGTTTAGAGCAGGTTTTTCAAAGTTTGGTAAATCATAACAATTTTTATTTTTCTCTTTAAAAAAATATATGATTTTCCAATATTATCCCCTCTCACTCTCTCATCTTTTTTCTCTCATATCGTATCTTGAAATAATAACACAAAACATCTATTTTTAAAACTCCATTAATAATATACCCTTTTTTGATAATATTGTGTTAATGTTCATTAAAAAAAAAAAAAAAAACGGCCGTTTGTAGTATTCATATCTTGCCCTTTGTTATTTTTAACATTATTTTTTCTCATTATGATTCATTTTTTTTTCCTTATATTTGTTTTTATCATTGTTGTATCTTTATTTTAATGATCAATTCTTTATCATAATGATTGCATGCTAGTATGATTTATGTTTTTTATCAACATATTTCTTAAATATGATTTAGGTTTCTTAGAACCTCATTTTTTACTATGATTTATTTATTTATTTTTATTTTTTATGATAATTGTAACATTATTGTTATATTTTTTTCAACTCTTATTGATCTTGTTTTAATAGTTAGTTTCTAAAGTTTAAGAGTGGTTTGAAATTGCTTATTTCTTTATGATAATTACTATCTCGTTATGATGATTTATAAAAAGTGATACTTTTTTTCTTAATAATATTGTTATATCGTTACGATGGTTTTTCTTTATGATAATTACTATATCTTATGATGTTGATTTTAGGTTTTAAAGTGTTTTCTGTTTCTTTACAATAACTATTTAAAATATATATAATTTTGTTGTGACCTTAATTTGTTTTAATGACCAATTATTTAGTATAGTGATTGTTTTTCACATCCCATACAATTTATATCTGCTATGATCGTTGTTTTCTTTATAATATATCAAGTAAAACGATCTTTTTTTTTCCCCTCTTACAAAAGATTTGGTTAGTCTGATATTTTTAGAGATTTTTCTTTCCTTTTTTTTTTTTAATCAGTTTTTATTTGTTTATTTCAATTCTTTATCAAAGGGTAATGTGGTCTATGTATCAATTTAGACATTTATGTAAATAAAATTAAAAAAAATAATTTTTAAAAAGAAGAGCCTCCAATTTGAACATTCATGTAAATAATCATTGTATCTCTTCTCTTCTCTCTCTCTCTTCCTTCTTTGTTCTTTTACTCAAATGCTATATTTGATATGATAGAAAAGTATTCAAGAAAAGAAATGGTTGGAGAAATTTTAGAGTGGAAAATATTTTATTGGGTTGTTTGATAGAAGGGAAATTAGGTAGGAAAGAAGTATAAAATCTATTAGGCACATTATTTTTTAATCCTTTCAATTTTAAAAAAGAAATGGAAAAAAAAATTTTGCACAAAAAAAGAAAGAAAAAAAGAAATGGAAGAGAAATTCAAACTACAGTGTAGTCGGTATAAAATTATCATCAGGCTAACCACCACTTTAATAAAGGATAATATAAACAGGGATATCAGCATGGAAAATAATGAAGCCCATAATGTTGGGTTGGGGAGAGATAGGGAGTAGGAGACTTGGACTTGGAGATCGATCATCGACTCTTCATAGCCAAAATCAACGCCGCCAGCCCCAAGCACTACGCTTCTCATTCACGTCCTTTCAAAACCATTAACATTCAAGAAAAGGTTACTTTTGACAAATCGGTACTAGTTGAATTGACAAACCCAACAAGTTTATATTCGTTCTACTGGGAAAATTCCAACCCCGTCTGAACGGTTGAGAAAATATATATATATATATATATATATATATTTATAAGAATAGTCTTCTGTTCAGGAATCAGATAAATTCGATAGTTTTATAATAGAATAATTTGTAATACTTTGTTGATTTATGTGTAATATATAGCAACTCATAGAAATGCAAAAGACAAATATCATTAAAGAATATTATAATATAATTAATTAATTTTTACACTTTTTTTTTTTTTGGTGAAATAAGAATTACAATAAACTAAATAGAACGTGCAAACACCAATAAGACTCGCCTCGTGGTATAGAGACAAAACCATTAACTAAAATCAGATTTATTAGTAAAATCTGATGAAATTTAAGGATAAGGATGTACACTGAGACACAACAATGGGAAAGTTCATTAGCACATCAATAATCAAGCATGCATAATGCTCGTTTTGACAAGACCTCTACAATCGATGGAATTCTCCGATCGATTAAGAGCCAGTAACTTGTAGCACTAAGACCAATCACTACACCATATAAAAACAAATCTCTCGGTACTTTGACACTGATACCATTGAGAAACAACTCAAATGGATCGGACAAACAAACCAAATCGGAAGGTGGGGAAAACACCAGCATCTAAACCAACAATGAGTGAAGTCAGTTTAACGCATAAGATGCTACTATTAGCTTTTAGTACCAAAAGAAAAGCACAACACCTACCAAAAACAAAAAAACAAAAAACAAAAAACAAAATCTATAAATTGTAGCCCTCCTTTAGTTTTAAACACCTATAAAAAATCTGATGAATGTTCTGTTAGAATCTTGTGTGTGAGAATGACTGAGAAAGAGAGAAGTTTTGTTCTCCTGATGAGTAACTGTAAACAATTAAAAGAAAAAAGAAAAAAAAAAAAAAAAAAGGGGAGGGGGAAACTATGCAAGGTGTTGATGAGTCAGTCCAGTGATGGAGTAACTAAGTTAGTAGCATGCATCTTTGTAAAAATTTTACATTATGTGGATGAAGAATAAGATAGTATTGCTTCACTGTTTCGTTTGTTGATATTTGTGTTGGGATTAGTATTAGAAGCCACAGTTTGATGAAGAATAAGATAGTAGTTTCACTGTTTTTGATGTTTACTTTTGGATTAGATGTCAATTACACACTCGACTCTTGCGCTTTTTCTCATTTGAGTTTATACAACTCAATTGGTTAATTCTTGTAAGGAATAGTAAAACGATAAAGTCATAAGTTCATCAAAAATTGCTTAGAATGAAACTATCTCTTCTTTTTCTTGGATCTTAATTCTCAGAGAAAAAGAAGACAACATTTCGCAAGCAAGATACTCTGTGTTTTTTTTTTTTGGCTTCATTTATGTGCTGCGGTTCTCTTTTATTACAGTCGAAGTCTCGGATTGAAGAACTAAGAATCAATTAGGCGTTGAAGTATAACAATTCCATCTTTGTCAAGATCATATTGGGCTTTTCCATATTTAAACTTTAATTTAATTTATTGAAACGTACGTGTTTTTTAAGTTAAAAACGACTTTAAGTATTACTCAATTTATAAACTCATGTATCATGTCGAACTCAATTTATTAACTAATTGTATTTGTAGGCATAGCTTAACGGAAATGCCATATCTGATTCCACCTAGAGGTGCAGAGTTCAAATCCCCCCACCCCCAAGTTAAAAAAAAAAAAAAAAAAAAAAAAAAACCTTGCAAATTAAAAAAAAATAAAATAAAATAAAAAACTGGTGATGGTTTTTTTTTTTTACCTCTTAGTTGTTTTCATTTATATTGTATATGAAACTTTTTCCTTAAAGTTGTTTTCGTTTATGTTGCATCTGAAACCACCTTGAACTATTACTTTTTTTTTTTTTTTTTTTCAAACGAAAACTTTATTGCTTGATATGAGGTCATTTCCTCGTACAAATAAACTAAATATCAAGAGACCGGGGGGGGGGGGGGGGGGGGGGGGGGGGAGACAACCCTTCATTCATGAAAACACGAGAAGATCCTAACCAAATAGCTAAAAAAAAAAAAAAAAAAATTATTTTTTTAATATCAAGAAAACAACTAATCAAAACCTTCTTTCTTAAATAAAAGGTGAAAAAAAAAACTTCAATGGATTTTTAAAGCATGCTTTTTTCAATTTCCATGTTGATAGGTATTGAAATATATATCTTTTTATTGTATTTCAAATTTAATAATTAAGATAATTTTTATTAGGAAAGATAAACCTAAAACAAAAAAATGACATGAATAAAGTATCTAAATATCATATTTTAATTGAACGGGTGTATCATGTAATCACGATGATGTGATACACTTAATTTACTAAATAATTTCTCATATTTGCGCAAGTGGCCATTATTATATATCATGAATCCATCATGGTCAAGCGCAAAGAAAAAAAAACTATGTCGACGTAATTCCAACAGATTTTCAATTTGCATGAAATGTATTCACGCACTTTATTGCAGACACGTGCATACGCAAATTGTTCCGCGGAAAAAGGTGGCTAATTAATTATTAACATGTTGTTTAAAAAATAAAACTATTTTTAATATGAGAACTTGTATACAAAAAAAAAAAAAAATTCAATCGTTTAAAATTGTACTAATGGAGGTAATTTATCGTTTTCTGATCGCCAAGTGGAAAAAAAAAAAAAAAATCCCCGAATTCGAAAAAAGGAAAAATAAGATGAAATGAACTCCTTGAGAAATCAATTTAGTTTATTACATGAGGATGATCAACCTCTGGGATGGCTAGGAGGTTGAAATCTATGACATACATATATCAAATGAATACGTAATCAAACAAAGTGCACCATAACTGTGGAATACATATTGAAAAAAAGGGACATCTATTATTTCAGGATACATTTATATCAAACGCATAGAGACGCGCTTTCCTTCTTTTGAATATATAATACAATTTAGGATCTTTAATCTTCTTTATTCTGCAATCTTCTCCTTCAATTCCATGCACATACAATTAGTTAATTTAGTACTATTTATGATCGTAAATGTCATGCGACATTAAAATGTCGAGTATGTCTCGAGCATACAAGACAGGAATTAGTAACTAATTTTAGCTAGATCACAGCCATTGTTTTGGTAGTAATGGAAGTCAAATTATATTTTGATGCAAAAAGTAGTGACAGTTATTGTTGTGTATGGATAATATTCACTAGAGCATTTCAGCCTAGCTCGAATAATCTAGTAAATTACTCTAATGCCACCTTAAAAAGGAAAAAAAAAAAAAAAAAAAAGTTCATAAGCATTCTTTGATTAGTATATATAATATGCAGCTAGTTTCCACCATTGAGAATTTATGGTTCACTCTATAGTATGTCGAATTTAGGGAAGAAAACAATATTCCGTGTAGCAATATATGAGACACTTACCAACAGGATGATACATCAAACCAATTGTCTGGTAGTGGTGAGGAGAAGGAGGGGGTGGAGACTTTTACTTGTAAACTGGAGGAGGAGGTCGGGGAGACTTGTAGTGGGGCTCCTTAGGCGGGGAGTGAACCGGTGAAGGTGGTGATTTGTATTTGTATACTGGAGGAGGTGGTGATTTGTAGTGGTAAGACTCCTTAGGCGGTGAGTGAACCGGTGGAGGTGGTGATTTGAACTTGTATACCGGAGGCGGAGGTGGAGGAGAGTTTGTAGTGGTAGGGCTCTTTAGGCGGGGAGTGAACCAGTGGAGGTGGAGACTTGTATTTGTATACTGGAGGTGGTGGTGATTTGTAGTGGTAAGGCTCCCAAGGCGGGGAGTGAACCAGTGGAGGTGGAGATTTGTATTTGTATACTGGAGGCGGTGGTGATTTGTAGTGGTAAGGCTCCTTTGGGGGTGGCGGTGAGTGCATCGGAGGAGGCGGAGGCCGGGACTTTTAGTGGTGGGGAGGAGAAGCAGGTGCGTGGTATTCCTTGGGGGGAGGTGGAGGAGATGAGTATTGGTAGTTTGCAGTGGTTTATGATGGGAAGTGATGAAGGAATTTGATTACGCCCAAATGTGTACAAAAACAAGCAGTCGATTGCAGCATAATTAGGACGGTCGATCCCACGAGGAGATGAGAAAAACAAACAAGAAAAGATTAGCAAAACAAAAGCGTTACAGAAATAAGTAAACAAAGAGAGAAGAGAAGAAGTATTTTTGTGATTTCAAAATAAATATAAAGACAAACGTGATTTCAAAAATGAAGAAAATTCAATAATTAAAAATAATAAAGCATCAAGAATCCCTCATGTGTATTGTTTTTCAATTTCAATTTTAATTCAACAAAGGTATTCAAATGAATTAGACTTCTCACGTTAAGACTAAAAAGATTATTATTATAAATTATCTAAAGTCGACAAATATCAAATTGACAATATTACAGTAAAAGATCAATTTATAAAATAATTCTAGTTACAAAACATTACATGATAAAATT
>JAFMPE010122138.1:405-11609 GCA_024759925.1 Ficus religiosa | reverse complement strand
CTTTCTCTCTCTAAAACTCACTCACTCTGTCTTTCTCTCTCTTAAGATTCACGATTTGATTTTTCACGACAGCGAAAAATGAAACTTCGTAGGTTCTTCGGGACATGTGGCTTATTGGATTGATGTCCTTTCTGCGACTCTCTCTCTAGTTCTCTCTCTCTTTCGTCAGGTTTTGGAAATTACTTCGATCGCTTCGTCGTTGGCCTTCGCCAGATACGGTAGCAATTTTGGTTTCTTCTCAATTTCCTGGAATTTCAGAGCGAAAACAGCGAAATCAAAATCAAGGATCGGTTTTTGCTTTTCTATTTTTTTTGTTTTTTTTATTATTTTTTGTTTTTGTTGAAAGATCTGTAGTTTTCTAGCTCTTTTCCACCAATTAAAGTGAAATTCATTTCTGATTTCTCGGAAAATCTTTGAACTTTCTCTCTTTTTCTTCTGGAAGATTTGTGATCTGAGAATAGTAGCTCACTTTGTTTTGCATTTGCTTCGGTGAATTGCATTCGAAAGCTCTTCTTATAAATTACTTTACTTTGGAGTTGTTAAATTCATCCAAATTTTGTAATATTATTACCTTTTCAACTTTAAAGATTTGATTTTCACACACACACACACACTTATTATATTCCTTATATTTTGGACTTGGCATTAGAAACTCTCACTTTTGGCCTCTTTTTTTCAATTATGGTATTAAAAATTTACTAGTTCTGGGATTTATGGTTGATGGGATTTAGGTTCCAAAGCCTGATTTAGTAAAATTAAAAAATAAAAATAAAAAAAAGGAAGAAAAATGGCTTTATCAACAGAACCCTCATCGTCTTTGAGCTTCACATCATCTTCCCTAATGTCAAATGGGTCGAACATCAGCCATGAGACAGTGCCAAATCTGGAAGCCATGAGCCTAAACAAGCTCAGCTCCAACTTGGAGCAGCTCTTGCTCGATTCAAGCTGTGATTACAGTGATGCAGATGTGTTAGTTGAGGGGACTCTTGTGGGTGTTCATCGTTGTATATTGGCTGCTAGGAGTGGATTTTTTAATGATCTTTTTAAGAAAGATAAAGGGGTTGCTTCTTCTGAGAAGAAACCAAAGTATTCTCTCAAGGATCTTTTGCCCTATGGCACTGTTGGCTATGAGGCTTTCTTGGTTTTCTTGAGCTATGTGTATACTGGGAAACTTAAGCCTTCTCCCATGGAGGTTTCGACTTGTGTGGACAATATCTGTGCCCATGATTCTTGTCGACCCGCCATTAATTTTGCTGTGGAGTTGATGTATGCCTCTTTTATTTTTCAGATGCCAGAGCTTGTCTCTCTATTTCAGGTCCGTTTTTTCTATTTAGGTTACTTTGTGTAATTAATTAACCTAAAATCAGACATTTGTTATTTTATGATCTTTTAAGTTGTGCTTGTGCTTTGATTTTGCATCTGTTGCTTAAGAGATATGGTCTTAAGATGGTGATCTCCTTGTTTATGTGCTTTTCTTTGCTTGATTTATGAACACTTCCTTGTGTCAGACTTTACAATCCAAGTTTTGTGAAGTCGAAAGAAACTATGCTGCCGAAACCATAGAAAACTGTTTGTTGACAAATCTGAAGTTCTTAATACCTGTCAAAGCATGTCATGTCCAGGATTAGTCGTTGAGTTGACTTAATTAAGTGGATGGTTGCAGCTTAGGGGCATGATCCGTTATTGTTGAGAAGTTATTTGGTTTCATTCAAAACTTGATGTTGTCGAGAGAGCAGTTAGTTATTTTCATAAGTTTCTTTTCCTTATGCAAAAGATATGTGATTCTAGTCGCATATACTGGAACATGATATTATAATTGAACTTTTTTCATATTTACATGTAGTAACATTGAGCCTCATCAAATGATTCTCAAGTTTGTGGTAGCCTCCCCATTGCCTATCGTTTCTCTATATAATCTTAGCCTGAAATTACAAATATACAAATTAATTATTTCTCGTTATTGAGTTCACTTGTGATGTGTAAAGAGAAAATATGTTCAGAGTATCTTTTACCAACTGCTAAACTTAAATCTGGGTTTGATCTGACAAGTGGAAAATTACGGTTTGCCATGCATGTCTGTTTGCAGCGCCGGCTACTTAACTTTGTTGGGAAAGCCCTTGTCGAGGATGTTATCCCAATTCTTGTTGTTGCATTCTATTGCCAATTGAGCCAGCTCTTTGCTCAATGTATAGATAGGGTGGCAAGGTCGGATCTTGAAATCGTCTCTCTTGAGAAGGAACTTCCACATGAAGTTGCAGAAAACATTAAAGTGCTCCGCCGCAAGTCCCAGTTGAGCATTAAAGATGACACGGAACCTGTAGATCCTTTGCGTGAAAAGCGAATTAGGAGAATACATAAAGCATTGGATTCGGATGATGTTGAACTTGTGAAACTTCTTTTAACCGAGTCTGAGATAACGTTAGACGATGCCAATGCCCTTCATTATGCTGCAGCGTACTGTGATCCTAAGGTTGTAAATGAGGTGCTTGGTCTTGGTCTGGCTGATGTTAACCTTCGAAATTCTCGTGGATATACTGTGCTTCACATTGCTGCAATGCGAAAGGAGCCATCAATTATAGTGTCGCTTCTAACCAAAGGAGCTTGTGCATCAGCACTGACATCAGATGATCAAAGTGCCGTGAGTATTTGCCGGAGGTTAACAAGACCGAAGGATTATCATGCGAAAATGGAGCAAGGGCAAGAAACTAACAAAGACCGTATATGCATTGATGTTCTAGAAAGGGAAATGAGAAGAAATCCAATGGCCCCGGATGCATCTATAGCTTCACAAACAATGGCTGATGACTTGCACATGAGGTTGCTTTACCTGGAAAACAGAGGTATTACTTTTTTCAGACTCTAGACTTTTAAATTAGTAAAGGCATGATGGTCGATAGGTGGACATGCTGTCCTTTTCACTAAAAAATTTACGGTAGTGTAACATCTTTATTTTCTTTTTTTTTCTTTTTTTTTTTTTTAACTTTTATTTTTTTCCTGCAAGTGGACATAATTATTATTTATCTAAATTGAAAAAAGAAGATTAGGCATCTCCGATGTCAATGCATGAACATGGAAAGAGATCTCATAAATGAAGCTCCCTTATTGATGTTTTTTGTTTTTGCTTTTTGTTTGTTTCTATGCTTTTGCCAACATTTGGGCCATGATTTCGTTTTGGGTTCCCCATCTTAATATTTGTATGATTTAATAGATTTAATGCATTTTCATTTCCTTAACATGCAATTTATGCTTGTATGGTTGAAGTGTTAATTGTACTGTATATTGCAGTGGCATTTGCTCGATTGTTCTTTCCTTCTGAAGCCAAGGTAGCCATGGACATTGCCCATGCTGAAACAACATCCGAGTTTGCTAGGCATGCTGCATCAAAAGGCTCAAGTGGAAATTTCAGGGAGGTTGATTTAAACGAAACCCCCATCGTTCAGAAAAAAAGACTTTGCTCTAGGATGGAAGCCCTTATGAAAACAGGTAATTCATGTCTTTTCGATCAAATTATGCAAGAGTATGCAAATACTAAGCTTGAAGAAACTGCACTGATCTGAAAAAGTAAAAGATATAGGAGTGTGTGTGGCCATTTATCCAATAGAGAACAACCTTAAATGGTTCTAGATCAAAAGTAGAATGCTATGTATTATACGGAATTTGCAAAATAGAGTCTACCAAACAACAAGTACAAGCGGAGTAGAAATCCAAGCAGACTGGTTATTACTCTTTACTCATAAAGTGTCCATGCCAAGAGGGAAATACAAATTCTGCTGAATACTTGGTTCACTTCCTGATTACTCTTCTTTCATTTCCTGACCAGTAACCATTTGTCTTTCCGAGTAGAAAAGATACCAAGTATCATAGTTTTCAGATTCCTATCAAATTAAAAGTCTTATCATGTCTAGATTTCTTGTTCAAACCCTGCCCAATGAGGAAGTGTGTTAAGGCTACCTTTCCGGCTTTCTCAACCATGTGGGGTTATTACAGCTTACACTGCTAATCTTGAATTGTGTGGTAAACCATCAAACACTTTTTCTTATTTCTGCCCATATATTCATTTGAGGAATTAGGTAAGGTAGCCAGCTTTTGCCACCTCATTTAAAAGATGGCTGAACTTTTTTTTTAAAACTAGGAAATTGGCCAATATGGCCATCAATATAATTTATTGATGTGTTGGTCAGCAAGATTCGCCGTCAAGTCCATCAGTGATTTACTGGTTTGACACTATTCAGTCAGACCATTGGTGGTCCTTCAATCCACCAAATAATAATTGACCAATTTTAACCGAAAGATTGTTTTCCTAATCGACCAAAGCTTAGGACATTTATTAAATTTTTTTTAAAAAATTTTTTAAAAAGGGCTACTTTCCCACGTATCCCTCTTCATTTTTTGCTGCTTGTTTAACTTTAATTGTCTGACCTGTTCTATCCTTCTGAAAATGAAATGTTCTGCAATTTTTCCTTATCATTGTTTGTTTAAAGAACTTTTTCTAGCTGCAATGGCTAATCTGTCTCTTAGTTTCATTTAGAAGATTGAATTTGAGTATTATTATGGCAATTTTCTGAAGTTGGAGTTAAGTATGCACTTTATCCATTATATGGGTTGAGTATTTTTTTTTTTCTTGGGTAATCAGAGTTATCTTTAATATCCAATATCGCAAAAATCCATTCTTTCAATTGTTCGATGCATTGATATATTATAATTCGACTTCTAATCAATGAGAACATTTTTCTGTTGTGGTCATGAAACTTACTATTAAGCGTAGATTCGACATCAGATAATATACAATCGGTCAAGTAAAAAGACTTTGATATTAATCAGATGTTGCTATAATGGTGGCAGTTGAGATGGGTAGACGCTATTTCCCTCATTGCTCCGAAGTGCTGGACAAGTTCATGGAGGACGACCTGCCCGAAATGCTTTACCTTGAGAAAGGCACTACAGAGGAGCAAAAAATCAAGAGGACGAGATTCATGGAGCTCAAGGAAGATGTTCATAAAGCATTCACCAAGGACAAGGCTGAGTTTGACCGTGTCGGCTTGTCCTCCTCGTCGTCTTCCTCTTCGCTAAAAGACGGAGTAAAGCATAAGGCCAGAAAGTTATGATAAAGGCTTGTAAATTTTGTCTCTAATTAGTAAATAAGGTCAGTGCCAAGAGCCTCTCTTAAGTTTTGGCTCTTTTCTGTCTGTATTATAAAAGCAAAGAAGCAAATATGCTTGTATTTAACCACTTTTTGACAAATTAGCAATGTGGCAAGATCTTTTACAATCATTGTTGACACTTGTTAGCCCCTTAAATTGAACATTACCACGAGTCTCTCACACTTCTGTAGAAAATGAACAACCGAAATTTCAGAGATCTGACTCCTCTTTCTACTACTTGGATTGCTCTTGGAAAATAATCTTCCAACTATTTCTTACTGGTAAAATGACTCTTCAAGTTTGTTGAATTCGACGCGTACTTATCTCTTGGCCTATGTTTGGTAATGTGGGAAAGGGGGTGCAAAAAAATTGTAGGCGAGATTTTGGAGAAGAAAAATAATCTGTCGTCTGGTAGAGATGATGTTAGGAAGCAAGGAATTTACCATTTTTAAATCCTTCAAACTTTGGAAAGGGTAAAGGAGAGAAAATTTTATATAAATGTACGTGTATTATGAAATTTATTCAGAAAGTATAGTATCTATTCTGGATCTCGTTATATTTATATGATGATCAAAATTGATGGTAATGCAAGATCTAAAGTGTCGAAGCTTCTCTTCAAATGTCGACGTAGAAAAGGCATATAGCAGATGATGAACCTCATCGTGATGTCGTGATGAACTTCGTCATGTCGGTGGCAAGATGATAAATCCAGGCATGGCAGTGTGGTGGTAAGAAACATGCCCCCGAAAGATAAAAAGACCAGCTACTGTGGCTATCAATTATATTCAAGATTTCCAAGAACCATGATCTAATACGTTGGATTTTACCATCAAAACAAATGAAGGTTCAAAAGGACACGACACCATTTTGTGCAAGAACTATAAAAAATGGTTATTGAATAAAGACAGATTTTTATACATTTCAATTATTGAGTTGGGGCATCATTTTTTTTTTTTTTTTTTGGTGTGTGTAAATTAGGGGCACATCAATATATTTCAATTTTTAAACAGTAACTGTATCCATCAAATGAATTTTATTATTTCGTTATGATGGCAATTACAATCTGTCTTGAAAAAATTCCTTGCATCAATTGATATTTATGAAATCAAATATCATAAAACCCCTTTTTTTTACTTGCAAGTATATCCTATGCTCATGTAAATTTCGCACTCTTAGTGAACCACTATATTTTTAAGATATATATATATATATTCTGGTGGAAACATTTTTAAGATGTTGTAGCCGTAGGAGTAACATGAGATAAGCAACATGGGATTTTTTTAACCCTTCAAACAATCCTAAAACATTGCAAGTTAATACTAGAATTCCAGCTAGGGGGGAAGTTAATAGTCGAATACTACAAAGCCTACAAGTTTTGCAATGAGGCAACTGATCATCAAAAGAAACCACTTTTTTCTTTTTTCTTTTTTCTTTTTTTTTTTTTTTTGGCATTATCTAGCATTTAGAATAACAACCTTGTTTACAGATCCTGAAGGGTCTTCAAATAAACTTCAGATATACAATCTGCTGACAATGACAGGCAAGCCACACACTCTACTGCATGCCAAACAAGCACCAGAAATTGAAAAACTAAGACGAGCTAAACCTCAAGTTAAGTTGAACTATAAAGTATTGTTCTCTTGATATACTAACATGCCATTATTAAAGCATATCGGCTAAATTTTTTGCGGGACAGAAAGACGGAATTATACTCAGCTCAACCTTGATGAACTTTTCAGTGTTTCCCACATAGCTGGACCTTCCGGGTGAATAACCACGAAATATTTCACAAATCGCGATTCCGAACATGCAAGGAGAGTGCTCAATTTCAACATAGGCTTGGCTGCACCTCTCTCCCTAAGCCATGAATACATTGAGAATCTGAGATTGATCCGCTCCATATCGTAGCATAAATATGTTGGAAATGCAGTCACAGATTCAAGAGGATAACCTAAACAGTTAGTCAAGTAATCAATCTTCTTTTCAATCACATCTTTGCTCTGGTTCAGAACCATTGGAGCATGCCTAATTATGTCCGCCACGACATTGCAATCCAAACCAGCTCGTACCAAGCAATCAAATCTCTCTTGTAACTGGTCTCCCCTACCCCTAAATGTTTTCAAGGCTTTTGCCATCTCATCCGAGTTTTCAACGTACCCTAATCTTACCAAGAATGATGCTTTTTCTAGATGTTTACCTGGACTACGGCATGGAACTTGTTCACTGCTCTTATTCTCCAACTTTGAAGCCAACCTAAACACCTTTAAAGGGTCCTCCTTTATTATTTGGCAAAGATGATCTCGATGGACTTTCAACTCTTTACAAACAGTTCTGGGTCCTTTTAGAGAAGAAGAACCCAAGAATACCACGTGCTTGCTCACTATTTCAGCAATATCTTCTACAGGCATTCCAATATCGAAAAGAAAATCCACTGCCCGTAAAAGATTCTTCAAACACTTGCTTGACAACACTTTTGGATTCTGATTAAACAAGAAACAGACCACATTCACATTGAGACCCAACTTGAGTAACCGGCCAAACATTGCATAAACTCTCGTCCCAGAATCTTCGAGCAACAATGGTGGATTTGTTTTGAACAAGGTACCTATCTGCTCCTCTCTGTAACCCACTTTCTGAAGAAAATCCAATGTATCAATCATTCTCTTCCAGCTGTAAGTCTTGCTACCAGTTATATACCCCCCAATCCAATCATTTGCAATTCCTAATTCCTGCAATCTCTGAAGTACCTTGACAAATTCGGAGTTAACATCACCAACCAAAAGCAGTGGACAGGAGCTAACAAGTTTAATCACAGTAGGTCTGCTCAAACCCAATTTTTCATATGCCTGAAGTTTCAAATGCAACACTTCATAGTCATATCCAAAAATCTCGTTAGCTTCCCTGTACATTCTTCCAATCTTACTGCGTGGAATCCCATAATCACACAAGACATGGAAGTTCTCTAGCATAGAAGAATTGTCACTCAAAAACATCAAGTGTCTCGGGAGAATCAGGGGAAGCTCAGATGTTTTCAGACCCAAGCTCTCAAAGAATGGTTCAAACTCATTGATGGGATGATAACGAAAGTACCTGGTTAATTCCTGAGCAATGTCTTTCTCAGTATCAATTTCGGAGAGCAAATTCTGAACAAAAGTCGGGCAGTTCTTGCTGATGTGCTCAGCGTCCATGAAGTTGAAGTTCCTTGTGCAGTGCAGGTAATCAAAAAGTGCTTCTTGAGCTACAGTTCTGGCAGTCCGAGAGACCCTAGAAACTTCGGCATTATGGGCAAGGCTAGAATTACAAACCCATTGAAATCTAAGTGAAACAAAAGACAGGTTTTGAATAGAAGTGGCTCTTTCAAACACAACAGGAGAAAAAATAAGCATTTGATTGAGCTGGGAAATCATTGCAGAGAATTTGGATACCCTCTTATGGATTCTGGTAATTAACATTACGAAGTGGAGAAAATGCTGCAAGATTGAGAGAGACAAAAGTTTAGGAATGGAATGAGCAATGAAATCATTTTTTTTCCTATGAGTTATCCTGAAAAGAAAAGAATTCAAAACACTAAAAGCAAACTGATCAAACAGCAAAGCCAATATCTAGATGCAATAATCAGTATTTACCAAACCAGAACTGGTCACTGCATTTTATGAGCTACAGCCTATAATTATGTTCGCCAAACTTATTTTAATACTCAGAATTCTCAAGTGTCCTAAAGCTACCGACACGGGTGTTTGGCACATTCACTCCAACCAAACAATTCCAATTGTTTTTTGTCTTTTTAATCAAAAGTACACTCAGTTTCACTATTTACATCTCTAATAACTTAAAAACTCAAGACTTTACAAGTCCATAACTTTGTTATTTCAAGTCAAAATGAGATGATTTTTTAATTTTAAAATGTTTAGAATTTTGAGAAAAAACCAAAAAAGATTAATATTGTTTTTGCTTTCTTTTTTTGTTTTTTTAAAACACATCTCAATTTTTTTCATTGTTTAACTCCAAACAATTCATTTTCAACTAAATACAAATATTCAAAACTCAACTTAATTACAATCAAAATAACTCTAAAACTTCAAAGTAATCAGACCAACTAAACACACATCTCAAGTCAAAATGAGATGATTTTTTATTTTTAAATTGCATAAAATTTTGAAAAAAAAAAAAAAACCAAAAAACATTAATATTGTTTCTGCTTTTTTTTTTTTTTTTGGTCAAACACATCTCAAATTTTTATATTGTTTAACTCCAAACAATTCATTTTCAACTAAATACACATTTTCAAAACTCAAATTAATTCCAACCAAAATAGCTCTAAAACTCCAAAGTAAGCAGACCAACTAAACGGATGAGAACTGCAATTTCATTGTTAAACTAAAACTCAGGTCTCTGTCCTGAACAGAAGAGACTGGCAGACTCTAAACAACGCGAAGAGAGGGATTACCCAATTCGGCGTCAGAATGCGGAGGAGGACGGAGGAGAAGTGCGCAACGCTTTCTAAAGCGGCGGCGGAGCGCGGGTCATCAGTCGGAATTCACGGTGGGGGCCGCTAGATGGGCGGCGGCACCGGTGGAAGGAGAGACGAAGAGGGTGATGAGTGAGAGTCAGTGGGAGTCGGGCTTACAGAAGTGGGAATTGGGACCCGGCAGGAACCAAGAGGAAGAAAATGAAAATTTTAAAAATTAAAAAAAAAAAAAAAGATTTATGCTTTTATTTAACTTTTTAAATAAGTTAAGGCTACGTTGGAGTTTCATTTAAAAATATAAAAATTATTTTTAAATTTTTTAGATGTAATCGGATGACTGAGATATTATTTATACATAATAATAATTATGGTGCACCTTAATTAATGGTATTATATACTAAAAATTTAGAAAAAGAAAATTAAAAAATAAAAAAAACCACTGGTGACCCCCTATTGATAAACTCCCTTGCGCGCCTGTGATGGACCCCCCCGTCAGATCGCCCCTCCCTCCCTCTCGAACCAGGCGAGGACCTCCCTCCCGACGTCAAGTCTGGCGACCCTTACCCGTGGATCTTCAGCAAACCCGTCGCCCCCCTTGACTTGGCACCTAAGCCTTCCCTCCCGACCTAGGCGAGGACCCTACACCCCCCCCCCCCCAAAAAAAAAAAAAAAAAACCTCCACCAATGAAGATTGATTTTTTTTAAATTCTTTTTTTATAATTTTTTTAATTTCTGAGTTATTCTATTGTAAGATAAGGTGCATTTTAAGCCTTGTGCACAAGTATCATCTCAACTATTTAATTATATCTAAACAGTTTAAAAAAGAGATATACTGATAGACCATATAAAATAGACTCTACCACAAACTTCTCTTTTAAAATAATTGGACCCCATGTTTCTTCATTGTTCTGCCACGTAAGATGCCACATCAAGTGGTGAGGGAAACTAAGGGTATGTTTTGTTGGAGGGAGAGATGGAAGGAGGGAGAGGGGGAAGGAGAGTGGTAGAGGGAGAGACATTATCCCTTGTTTAATTGGAAGGAAAAAGGGAGGGAGAGGAGAGGTGGAGGGAGGGAGTCTAATTTGAATACATTCATCAAATCCACTATGTTAAAAGTCTATTTTATCCTAAAAAGTTATTATTAAAAAATTATACCAATTGGTTATATAATAATTAAACAATTAACTATCATCTATCCTTTTAACTTTCTCTCTCCCACCAAACAACATAAACGATTCTTATAAGAAAAATGCTAACGAATATCATTGATGTTTAACATTACTCACTAATAGAGAGTAGGTCCCACAACATGGGCCCATCAGTGGGGCCCACTTCTTTATTAGTGCGATATTAAACATCACTGATGTTTTGAATCATTTTTCTTCTTATAATCATCTTCATCCTTTGTATTCTCCATCCTTTATACCCTCTCCATCCTTCTTCCCATCCATCCTTCCAACCAAACATAACCTAAATGAAAAATATTTTAGAATATCAGTGATGTTGAACATCACACTAATAAAGAGGTGCATTTCATTAGTGGGCTTATGTTGGATCCAACCTCGATCTATTAATGAGTGATGTTTAACATTACT
>JAFMPE010122125.1:12177-23381 GCA_024759925.1 Ficus religiosa | reverse complement strand
TGGCGGGAGGTTGGTACGACACCTTACTTATCTTGGTTTAGTCTTAGCCTTGTATTTTCCAAGACTAAGAATCTTTAACTGTGATCTTATTAGTCATGATGCACATGAGACTTAGACATGGCATGACTTAAAAATGAATAACATAAAATAACTTGTGGCATATTTATTTATTACAACATGGCATAATCATAAATCATGGCATAACTTGGCATATCATGGTTTAACATGACTTAACATGGCATAACATGGCTTAACATGACTTAACATGACTTGACACAGCATAACATGGCATAACATGACTTGACATAGCATAACATGGCATAACATGACTTGACATAACATAGCATATATGAAAACATGTCATATAGTTGAAAATAGTTTACTATTTTTCATACTGTAAGTGAAGTTTGTACTTACCTGATGTCCTATGCTCTTGGCCTAATGTTCCAACAAGGTACATCAACAGGTTCTATTCCTGTTTCAATTAGGGTGTAAGATAAGGTCATTCTATCTTACTATAAATCATTACATATAATGTTGGTATCTTAACCAACATCCATGAGTAACCCTAGTCATATGTCCCCCCTACATTACCTTATGATAACTTGTTTGGTTACTCTTAGAGTAACCTTGGGTACCAGACCCAATCATACATGAATATTATTAGGTTACTATATACAACTTCGGGCTTAAGCCCGATTACCTTTAACCCACATCCCATTAGGTTACTATGGGTAACCCTAGGGTAAGGCCTATTTCTACATGGGTGATACAGATACCCTATTGGGTTACTAGGGCCTAATTAATTTTAAAGCATCACCCTATTATGTTACTATTGGTAACCTCGGGTGTGAGGCCCAACCCAATATCTTGGGTATCTTATCTGTTTACTATTAGTTATATTTTGGTACCATGTTTTCAAAAACACTTTTTGGCTTATTTACTTTTCTCTTTTCTTAGCAAAACTTTGTCAAGTTTTTTCTTAAAAGTTTTTGTAAAAACTTTCCGTAAAATCATATTTTTTGGAAAACTATTGCTTTTAAGTAAAAATAGTTAAAAATCATCAAATTCTGAAATTATTCTTTGAAAACAGTTCATAACTCCGGTTATTAGTGCATGTGCAGGAATTTCCTGTTTATGTACTGTTTTCTAAAAATTCTGCACAAAAATTTCCTGTTTCATGTATAGTTTTTAAGATATATTATTATCTTAAAATATGTTTGAAATTTGAAAAACTTTTCTTCATGAAAGTTGTAGATCTCAAAGAGTCCTACAACTTTTGTGTTTAACTCAAAGCCTAATTCTGCCTTTAACCTGACCTTATCCCTTGTTGAACCTGCCTGACCGTGCATACTAGGTCTGGCCAACCAGGCTCGGGTTTCTATAAAAACGGAGGCCTTTGGAGCCTTATTTTTGAAAACTATTTATGTTGCCCCCTAGGAATTTCCCTTCTCTATAACTTTTATGTTTTAAGTTTTTCCAGATTCGGCCTCTAAGGGCCTCAAAACCATCTTTCCATTAAACTGTCCAGTTTTACCTGAACTGGTAGTTTCTTCCCTAAATCCGTTTTTACGTTCAAATTACGTACACACTACCTCAAACGGTCATAACCGTGAGCCTACAACAAACATGCAGTACATTCTAACGTAAAACCTCATCGTCATACATCCATGCATACACATACAAACCCTTGGGTGTTCTTACACCAAGCTTGGGTTTGTAAATTTGGTTTGCATAACCTAACTTCTTAGGCATATTGGGGACATATAACAAACACTTTAAATGCATGCAAGCGAACCCTAATATCACACAAGCATATTATCAAAACATGCACCAAAACATAAATTGAGACCATAAAGCCTGATCAAGCACATAACCAAGCACTAAACCTATTGCATGAAAATAAATGAATGAGCTTATGCTCTTACATACCCACATGAAAAATATACATAAACTTGAATCAAAACTTAATTGAAGAACTAGAGGGGTTTAGGGGGATTACCTTTAAACCTTAAGAATGGATTCTAAGTTTTGGATCAAAGATCTCCTCCTCCCTATTTCTTCCTCAAAATCCGACCACTACCTCCTATCTCTTTCTCTCTTCTTTTTTTTTTTTTTTTCTTTGGGGTTTCGGACTTAAGGGGGAGAGAGTGAGGTGAGATTTTGGTATGGTTTTGGGGCATTTCCACATAAAATGAAGCAAAATGTGCACCCCCCCCCCCCCCCCAATCACCTATTTACAAGTGAAAAATATTTTCTTTTTGGATTTATTTTTAATTCTAGAATTGCATACTAGTCCTTAAGAGCAAAATATTTGCCAATATACTCCCTTAGGTGGCCGGCCACTATAGAAGACTTGGAGCCCAAGAAAATTTCCTTGCTTACATCATCATGCTTACATTATCATGCTTACATCATCAAACTTACATCATCATGACATCATCATGCTCACATCATCATGCTCACATCACTTTTTCTTAAAATTGCACTTTAGTCCCTAAGGATAAAATATTTACAATTTAGTCCCTGAAGGTGGCCGGCTTTGGGTGGAGCCACATGGCTTCCAATTCATGTATAATCATCCACTTGATTCCAAAAATCCCTTAATATAATTATGCAGTCCATTTTCTTACTAACTTAGATAATAGCAATACTGTTTTTTACTAAAACAGTATTGTCATACTGGATTGTAGTCCAAAAAAATTCATCTGCATAAAATTGGACTACGTATAAATTTTTCTTATGACTTAGAGCCACTTAATTCGTATTGCTCTAAATATTGTGCTTGATTTCTCTAAGGTAGTCTCATAGCTTATTATTGCTTATTCGTCCGTAATGACGGTTTTTCGCAGTATAATTTCCATACTGTTGTCTGCAGTACGGTCTTAGTCAAACCTAAAGTCAACCTGGTCAAACTTTGACCGGAATAAAAATCATAAGTTCATATTCTGTCTTTTTCCTCAAAAGGCTTCATGCTTGACTAAGCAAATTACTATTGAGTCTCGTAGCTAATTAAACGAAAACTCAAACGTATACTGATATTAACTCAAATCATAATTTAGACTTAGATTCTCCTTGTATCTACGGAAATCACAAGTCATCAAAATTTCGGGTTATTACAAGATTAATGAATTAGGTTTCTTGATTTTCTTCAAATTTGAAACCGAATCCGTTCCTCCGGAAAGATAAACTGTTAACAAAAATGGTTCTTCTGTTAATGGAAAAGACACATGTCACATTAATTATTTATGGAGGCTAAATAGAATTGTGCATAATTACTTTTCTACCCACCCTTCTAAATTTTACCTTTTTTTTTTAAAGATATTTTAAATTTCATTTTAAAAGCAAAATGAAACAATATAACCAAAAGCAAAAAACACTATTCATATTCTTCCTTTTTTTAAAGACAAATTAAAGAAAACAAAAAACAAAAAACAAAAACAAAACTTCTTCATATATTCTCTTTATCAGAACCAAAACCCATTCTTGTCGGAGGTCAATATTTCAGAATGTCTACTAAATAGATTATAATAACCCCCCTCAATCCAAAATCATTAACTCACTCACGACACCATCAAGCAAAGCAATCCCTCAACTCAAAATTGTATCAAAATCAGAACCAAAATCACGAACATAAACATAAAACTAGCTAGCCGAATCACAAGCAAATCTCAAGCACAAAAATTCCAAAATCACCTATTAATCGCATTTTTCGTTTATTTTCCATTAATTTTTGAACATCCGTAAATTTGTTTTAATGGTTCATTAGAATCAAGAGTTGTACGTATTCATGTTTTAGTGATAGGGTCTTTTTTTTAATAGTAACTAGATTTTAGATTAAAACCAAATTTTTAATTCATATCAAATTTTAAATTTGGTAAACTTGGTACCATGAGCCTTTTTTTTTTTTTTTTTTGGTTAAAAACCCTAATGGAAGGACCAATTTTTAGTAACGGTACAAAGTATTACAAGTGATCGCCGGAAATGATCGTCTGGTAGCAAAGGAGATCCTATTTGAAACCTTCATTTTTATTAGGTTAGAGGTTCGAGTCATGCATCATGTATATATACCGGTTTGACAGCCATTATTGATGGACTGTGTAAACTCTTGACTTGTTAGCTATTTAAGATTCAAAACAATCTTTTGTCGTCTCATCAATAGTACTAGCTACTTCTTACCCTTAATGGCCGAAGACAAAAAAGCATCACAAGTGCTATAGTTTAGGGAGAATGGTAATAATTAACTAGTTAAAATAATGACAATTAATTTAAGGTTCGTTTAGCATTTTAATTTAATTTTAACTAAACTGTATTTTTTCTTTTAAATTTTTGTGTTTTTCTGAAAAATCAATAAAAATTATAACTAGATTTTGAAAAGTTAACTAGTTCTAATTAAAAAAAATTTTCTCCAACCGGTGAACTGAACTAAACGAAAATTTAAAATCAACTCATAAAACACAAGAGAAATCCACGTGGCAGCATACAGTTGGGCAACAAAAGAATCAAGGTGCACAGAAAGAGAAAATGGAGTTGTGTGAGATGAGGGCTGGTAATGGAACCAACTCATCACAATAAAAGCAGCGGCCGACTTGCAGTCATAACCTCTCACTTCTCCTCCACCGTCTTCTTCCCTCCCAAACCTCCAATCCTCACTTCCATGGCTTCCTCCGAGAAAGAGGCTGCTCTCGCCGCGGTTCCCTCCGATTCTCCCACCATGTAAGACCCCCACTACCCTTCTCTACTAACCCCCCCAACCCACACCACCCCCACCCACCCCCCCCCCCCCCCCGCCCCCCCCCCCCCCCCCCCCCCCCCCCCCCCCCTCCCCGTTTTAACCATTATTAATTTTGTAATTCTTTTGTTTTTCTGTTCGATTTTCCAGTTTTGATAAAATCATCAACAAGGAAATACCTTCCAAAGTGGTTTTCGAGGACGATAAGGTGATGCCCAGTTGCTTCCCAAGATTAATTTTATACCATCTTTTTATTTTTCATTTTCATTTTTTGTTCTTATATCTGTTTGTATTCGTTAGGTTTTCTTATATGAGAAAATTTCCATGTCTTATCTCCTTCGTTTCGGTTTTTGCTTGAACTGATTGTACCTTCTGAATCCTGTGTAACTTCAAATGTTGTTTAGAGGATGTATAAGGTTTAGTGAGTTTTTCACTTTATTTATTTATTTTTTTAACACCTATTTGGATAAATTGTGAACTTTAAAGGGAATGAAATCAAGCCCCGTTTGGTGTTCACACTTGAGTTGAAGTTTTGGAGATATTTTGATTGGAGTTGAGTTGATTATTTGAATTGTGCATTTGCTTGAAAATGGACTGTTTAGAGTTAAAAAGTGTAAAAACTTGAAATGTGTTTTAAAAAAAAAAAAAAGAAAGAAGAAGAGAAACTTGGATCTTGTTTTGTTCCTCTTGTTATTCTATGTAATTAGAAAAAATATCTGGTTTTAAGTTGAAATAAGAAAGTTATGGACTTTTAAAGTTTGAGTTTTTAATAGGGATTTGGTAATGTGAATAGTGAATTTGGTTAACTTTTGGAGAAAAAGACAAAAAAATTTTAGATAAATTTGGTTAGAGTGGACCAACCAAAAATAGGCTAATTAGCTCATTTGGTGGGTACGATTCGGCTGAAAAGAGTGATAGAGTTGTATCTAGATTAGATGAGTTAGATGCTGCTGGTATACTTCAGTTTGTTTGACAGGAATAGCTCTGGCCTTTCAAACTGGCTTATCAACTCTATATATAGGCTTGTTAGAAGGCAACGTTTTCAGCTTCTTTGTGGGCTTCGAGTTTGATAGATAAAGCATTTGAGGATCTTCTTTTCTTTGGCCTGCAAAGTGTCATGTTTTGCCGCCTGTTTCTAGTTGATTTTGTTTCCTCTTTTGTTTTCCGTTCTGTGCACTTGATTTTAACACTGTGAAAGGATGTTTCTTATTAAAAAAAAAAAAGAAAAAAGAAAAAGAAAAAGAAAAAGACAGATAGACAATTGTCATATTCCTTCCTTTGCAGTCTGTGTTCAAGAGTTATTTGGTTGGTCTATGACAAGTATCTTTATGAGTAATATCACTTCTGTTGGTAGTGCGCAAGAATGTGGTTGCTGAAAAGCTTTGGAAATGCGTTTCCCATGCGCCCCCCAAAACCACCCCCCCCCCCCCCCCACAACACAAAACAACATAAGGTTATTGGCAAAAGGAATCAAAAGGTTCATTAGGACTTCTCAACTAGGTTGGCATCTCAACTAGGAGAAGTGCTTTTGCTGCCCAGCGGAACAAACAAAATTAAGAGAGAAGCACATTTCAGTGAAGTCTGTGCGTTTAGCTGGCTGAGAATGTAGAAGGCCCATTTTTGTCACGGTCAAGCCAACCAGTGATTTTATGAGAATAATGCTTTTAAATTACTTACTGAGTTTTTACGTTTTGAGAAAGCATATGTCTTCACAAAATCGGTTTCATGGAATTTTGAAAGCTCTGGAGTGGTATGGCTAATGTAATTAGTACTCAAGTTATCTTTGACCAATGTTATAGCTGGAAAGATCCATTTTCTTTGGTTCTTGTTTGTTGTGAGTAGTTAATGATTTACATCAGTGATATTAATTCATCCTAGCAGTTCTCTTTTTATTTCCTGGTACAGTATGCCTATTTTATTCAGCAGTTGTGAATTGACCAGTTTAATTGTATGTCAAACAGGTCCTTGCTTTCAGGGACATTTCTCCCCAGGCTCCCACACACATCTTGATCATTCCAAAGGTTAAGGATGGCTTAACTGGACTCTCCAAGGTAATTCGTAGATATTTTCTTTTCCTAAAAGTTCATAGGCATAGTTTGTTTTGTTTGTTTGTTTGTTTGTTTTTTTTTTTTTTTTAATTTCATTTTTAAGTTGGAGCACCTTGATTGAAACCACATTTGGTAGGTTTTCTAACTTTCTATAATCTTAATGTTCCTTTTCGAATTTCTCCTATTTTCGGACTCTTGTTGACACTACCATGGATCCATTTACGTGAGTATTAAGTTGGCCCATTAAAAAAATGATCTAATAAACTAATTCTTTGGGTGGTTTAATTATTAAACTAGTTAAAAGGAAATTTTTAAAGTTTATGTTTTATTCTGTTGGGTGAGAAGCATATAAGTTCTACTTTGATAGTTAGTAAGGTTTGCCGAGTTTTATTGGTTAAAAGGAGCAAAGCTGAAGAAATCTTGAAGGAATTTATGGTTTCAAACTAAAATAGTTAAGAATATTCAGAAATTTTTTAGCAGCATATTTTTTTTCAAAGCTTTGAGAGTGAGCTTACAATTCAGAAAGATCACAATACTTATCTGTATGTAGAACATTTATTGGTGCAAAAAGTCGGGTTCAAAGCTAGAAACGACTGGGAGAACTCAGAATTCACTCTTCGTTGGTACTTGTAGACCTTGAACAAGACAGATTTCCTGTCATTTTGTGAATCATGCAACCTGAAAAACTATGTTCTTAAATAATTTAATTTCTAGTCATTTCCAGAGTTCACTTTTATAGGGGGCTTTTCCATTTGGGAAGTTCTGGTTAAAAAGGTTTGGGCAACAAGTATCACGAATTTAAAAGGTTGGAAGGGTTTTGTTTTTTTATTATTTATTTATTTATTTATTTATTATTATCATTATTTTTTTATGAATAGAAGGTTGGAAGTTGTTAGGTGTAAAATTATGCTTCCTGTAAATTCCAGAAAGCAAGAAGTTTTGTAATGTCTGTTGCAGTATCGTGGATTAATTAAGGGGAAGAAATTCCTATTATATTGGTTAGGGATATCATTACTGTTTAGTTTCGTGGATTTTACAATACCAAAATTCCAATCAAAGGTACGTATTGGAGTTGGAATATAAGTGGTTGGTCATGCACATTTTGTTTTTCAGATTCAAAACTCGGCATTTGCTTTCCGTTTACTTGACTTCATTTGTAATTACAGTTGGCAAGCCGTTTCTTTAAAGTGGAGTAGTGCAATATGCATGGTCTTTATTTATCAGCCTATCAGACTTATATTTTCTCTATTTGAATAAAAAAGATAAAAATAAAAATTATGTTGTCATTTACTATATGGGGTGGGGGACCATTAATATGTACGAGTATTTCGTTATTTTTTGTTTCTTTGTTTTTTTTTTTTAAGAGAAGAATTGTCCTTTTTTTATTTTTGGGGTACTCTTAATCTTTGCACTTTTGAACCTTGCTTACCAGGCTGAGGAGAGGCACTTTGATATTCTTGGCCGACTTCTTTACACAGCAAAGCTTGTAGCTAAACAAGAAGGTCTTGATGATGGCTTCAGAATTGTGATCAATGATGGGCCAAACGGATGTTTGTATTCTTGATTTGAAGTCTTATTTCATTGATTTGGTCATCTAAAATAATATTATAGCTTAACAGGAATACAACGTCATATTTTTTGCAGGTCAATCTGTGTATCATGTTCATGTCCACCTCCTTGGAGGCAGGCAAATGAACTGGCCCCCTGGCTAATATGATGTATGGTTGGCCGCTATGCCATCAGGGTAGACATATCTACTGAGTACACTAACTTTTCTGCTCTTATTGGAAAATTATCAAATAATATGAACTTGTCTGCAGTTACTAGCTGGCATGTTGCTTAAAATCGTGTGAAATATGTGCTTTCAGTAGAATTCTAAGCTCGTATTTCATTAAACCGTATTAGACGAAGTAAACAATAAACTGGATTTTCTTTGACGGCCTTGGTTCTGTTTCTTATGATGGTGGATACCGGACAATGCACCTTTTTGTTTCTGCTATATTTAGTTTGAAAGGTGCTTGAATCAATTCCTCAGGGACACTTACCTAGTGAATAATCGAGAGTTTCAAGCTTCATAAAGATGGGGTCCCGTTGAGGCGTCTCGAGTGAGTGCAGTGGATCACGGAGTATAAGGTTTGCAGTGACATTTCATCAAGTATCGCCCAGGGTAGGCTTTAAAATTTAGGAAAATAGATTCATCTTCTTTCGGCTTTCGTTTACTTCAACTCTCTTTAAAGCCTAAACTCTGCTTGAGCTGCAGATTCAGATCTTTGGTGAGTTAATTTAAAAGATCAAGAAGTTAAAAAATTCAATGAAATTTCCGCTTTCCATATATGCAACAGTCTAGATGGAAAGAAATCTATTCCACACTCGGAAAAACTTATTTGTTAACTTTTCCTCCATCAACCCCCAGAAAAACCAAACTTTGCGATACATGAAGTTGTCAGAGTAACTTTTGGATTTGAAATCACTGCTTATAGGCCTGGTATTGCTCATAATTTACAAGAACATTTTGTAGTCTTTGTAAAAGGGGAAGGGTTAAGGATTTGCCCGGGAGATATCAAATTGTTTGAGGAAACCCGAGGTTTGTCGGAGTAAAGGATCGTCAACAAGGCATTCTAGTGCATAACATTGAAGGTCTAGATGCTATTTTTTTTAGCACCAAAAAGACACCCACCAGCAAAATCTCCCCGATCTTCTTTCCTTTCAGTTTTCTTCCCTACCAAACATATCGTAGAAAACACTGTGAAGCCCTTGATACATATAACTAAAGTAAAAGAACCAAACCGTCCTGTCAGTTATACTCCAACAATTTGTATAACTATTTTAGCAGACATATCGAATATTTTTTTGGTCTTCTTGGCACCGCTGCTTATTATCAGAAACGCCCATTTAGGCACGCGCCACAACTGGTGGTCGGTGAAGAGAAAGGAGCGAGCCTTTCGTAGACCACATTTTGTTCGCAAATACCTGTCATTTTTAGCTATAATATGTGTATACCTTCTGTTTAGAGCCAAAGACTGAGGTTGCATTTGCCCTCATTAACATTAAAACACCCCAATATTAACTTCTTGTGACGGTTTGCTTAATGGGTATGCTGTGTCTGTCCACAGTAATTGCACCCAAAATGTTGCACTGGAATAATTTGACTCGGTCCCATCAATAAGTTCGGTTGGAATATCGAATAATTGCACCACGAGGATTAGGAGTAATCAGGTTCTGAAAAATACATGTCATGTTTTCAACCAAAACAAAAAACTATATGCCATATTTATAAAAAATATCAGAATTCTATTGTAGGGTATGAGTTTGTAGTAATAGGGCACTAGTTTAAAATTTATGATCTTTTAGTTCGTTTGGATCATAAGTTCACTTGATATTGTATTTTAATACAATTGATAGATATTCCAATGTGTGTTTGGGTTTTTTTTTTTTTTTTTTTTTTTTTTTTTTCATACCTAACTACATAATTCTTGATTAAGCAAAAAATAAAAAATAAAAAAAATTACATGATTCTTTTAAATGTCAAGTGAAATACGAAGTGTGGCTATAGTAGAGGTTTATTAAAGAAGGATGAGATGTAGCAAGGGAGAGAATCCGGTGACCACCGAAAGAGGAACGACATGAAGGATGGAGCAAGAGAGGTCGCTATATCCATAATTGAGAAGGGTCCAACGAAATTAAATAAAAATCATAATTTAACTCGCTTGCAATAATTTGTATGATGTCTTCCAATAAATTTTGTTTTATTCATTACAAAATCTTATCTGCCACCCAATAATCCGGAATAGAGGATAATTGAGTAGGGGGTGGGATGAACTTGTCCAGCAGTAGTCTTGGCAATTTGAAGACAAAATAAGAGTCACTAGTTTCAGCCATTGAATTTTATTTACTATATGATGTGACATTTTGTTTAGTGTAGTACTATTTTTCTTTTTCTTTTTCCTTTTTTTTTTTTTCCATTGAATTAAAATATGACCATTTTGTTGATTTTCAAATTTTTACAGAATACATTGTTTGATATAAGATCGACGTTATTATTAAACAAATAGGCACCAAACATATGCCATGAACAGTTATTTATTTATTAGGCAAAATCTTTACTGAACTGGTGACTAAATGCATATCAAGCAATGGATACGTTTGAAATCAATTATATGTATAGTCTATAGATCCGACATATCTTTGAACATCTTTTTTCTTTTTCTTTTTTTATTTTTATTTTTTCCACCCCAAAAGCCAAACTTTTCAATCAATGAATGGGGCGAGTACTTACCAATTATGGATCTAACTACCAATAATTCATGTCCAATTCCACAAAATAAAGAAAGAAAAATAAATAAATAAATATATATATATATATATATATATCACTTCACCACTAAGCAAAATTTATAGTGATCCCTAAAAGCAAAACTTCCAAA
>JAFMPE010122125.1:0-11909 GCA_024759925.1 Ficus religiosa | reverse complement strand
ATATATATATATATATATATATATCACTTCACCACTAAGCAAAATTTATAGTGATCCCTAAAAGCAAAACTTCCAAAATAAATCAAACACTTCTCAGATTAATTTACATGGCACTACAATTATTACTTCTCTCCCATTAAACAATTTAGGAAACCGAATATACTATATTATCATGAGTTGATATTTATGTGAGATAACCAATCGATAAATAATTGATTTTGAAGTGATATAAAAATGTCAACCCGATCTTAAATTCCTAATCGACATTCTCTATCCTAATAAATTTTACTCTATATAGATGATTGAGATAAAGTTTGCATTTACAAATCATCTAAATGCAAATGCATGCTGGTTTACAAGTTTTTGTTCACTTTTAACATGATCCTATGCTAAATACTTTAGTTAGATGTCAGAAATCTACAATGGAATTTATTTGAAAGGGACCCACTTAGAGGAGCACAACATTAATGGCTAAAACTTGCCATTGTTGTGATTCTATTCGTCAGAAGCTATTAATTGAGAGGCTAGGAAAAAAGTCATGCAAAACAAAAATTGAGGAGTAACCCTCAAATTGGAGCAAATTCAATAGAGTTCTATATTAAAATATTGATGGTAGATTTTGATATTTGGGAAGGAGAACCATTATTTAATGCCATTTCTTATGTTAAATGTGACATGTATTATTAGGTTTCAAATCTGTCACCAAAATATAAAAGCCATGTACCAAGAATTTAACTGGTGCCAAATTTGGCATTAAGTTGCTTTTTCAGTGATATGTCTTATATTTTTATTTAGTTATTACTATATTCTCCTTTAATATAATCAATAACTTTTACAAGTTTAACTTTAAGTTTCTGATGAAAAAATAGATACAGCATTTGTAATACATGCATTGGAGTATTAAAAAATAGATAAAGATAGCAAACATATATCACTGATCAAGGTTTTTGGTGTCAAAGTTGGTATTGATAATGGTATTTTAGTACTAAAGATAATCATTGAAAATATAGAGAACTAAGGAAATAATAGAATAGTGCAAATTGACAGAGAGCTGTGAGCACCACGCACTACGCAGGGTACGTGCAGTAATGTGAGAATAAATAAGCAGTAAAATAAAAATATATAATTTGAATCTGACTCTTTAGTCACTGGGACTAGTTTTTCTTCTTTTCTTTAGCTTAACTTTTCATATAGCTGGAGTCAAGGAATAGCAACAAACTGGCTTTCCTTCTAGTGAGTGGATTCTTCCTTTACTTAACAAAACACTTGCTCTATTGACCTTGGCGCGCATCTTTAAACTCTAGTCGACAACGACAAGAGCTCGGTCGGCCAAGACAACAGTCGGACTTAAGCCTTCCATTGGCCAGTTTTGAACCAGCCAAGCTACCCTAGATGATTGAGTTTGAGTCGACCTTTACATTAAGTTAGGTCAAACTTAATGTTTTGCATTAAGTCAGACTTAATGTTTTGCATTAAGTCAGACCTAATTTAATGTTTTACATGTAGTTTAACCGCTCTTTTTTGTAATTTGAGTNGCTACCCTAGATGATTGAGTTTGAGTCGACCTTTACATTAAGTTAGGTCAAACTTAATGTTTTGCATTAAGTCAGACCTAATTTAATGTTTTACATGTAGTTTAACCGCTCTTTTTTGTAATTTGAGTTAACTGATCAAACTTCATTCAACATGATTCTGAGTTGGCCATAATTTGAGTCGGCCTTCATTGGAGCATGTCTCTCAGTTGGTCAATAGAGCCTTCAAGCTCAAATTAACTCGATCAATTACGTTATCCTTCACTCACGCGAACGTGTATGTGGTCATCTTCATGAAGAGGAAAAACGAAGTTCTATCCTAACACATTTATAATTTGTGCCAGGACCTAAGGGATCGTAAATGTGCCCACTGTCTAGACAAACCACAACAACTTACTGTTTGATTAGCAAACAAATAACGTATGAACACAATTAATAAAAATAAATAACCATAAAAGTACTAAATAACACAAGTGATATGGTTATTTAACGTGACCAAAAACCCATAAAGGAAAAAACCACGGGTGCTAAGCACACCAGCTCAAATAGGAGTATTTTATTAATAACGATTACAAAAGATTAGAATTTATGAGCTTGCTCCGAAACTCCACCAATGTAGAACCCATGCTGTTTTCTCCTCCACGACCCGCCTTTGGACCTCCCGTCCTACTCCAAGTCTACAGCTCGCCTTCGGTCCAACTAACCTACTCCAAGCTAGGTTGCTCGCCTTCAGTCCTCGACGTACTCCGAGCCGTGATCCGCCTTTGGTCCTCCTCGACTTACTCCAGATCAAATGAATGTGAAACCTGTGTTTGAGAGCAAAGTATTGAGTCTAGAACGTACGCTTAAATTCTCTCACGCTAAAGCTCTAAAAACTGAATTCTCAATGTGAGAATCCTTAAATAAACAAAAGCATGGTACAAGGAAACGTCTAGATACATTAACCTAATGCTAGGTTCTGATCTCCCCAAGAATCACCTACAAAATCTCCTTCCGCAGTTTGTTGTCTTAGGACTTCGAATCTCCTGAATTTTCTGCTACACTGTGTACAAGTTGCACCTGCAGCTCCTGTGATTGAAATTAAAATTTTCAAATCTTTCTGAAATCACAACAAACAAAATCTTGTTAACTTATTTAAATCTGATCACTCCTAATCAGATTTGATGTTTTTAACCTGCCTACAGATGAACCAAAGAATTCAAATTGCAATTCAACTAAGCCACAAAAATATGCAACCTTCTCTCAAATTTCAAACGTCCAGAAACTTCAACAATCACTGTGTAAACAGTCCCTTTTGTTGTGCTGTGGATTCAACCTTTGACACAAATTCAAGATTCAAAACTTGAATCAATCAAGTAGTTAATTAATGCCAACAATAGCAAGGGTTAGAAAACCCAACAATTTGTTTTGTAGATTCTGAACTAATGAAAAGTTGTAGAGGAGTAGAAATTGATGGGCACAAAGTATACGGCCGATGTATTTGGTAGGAGAGCAAACTGAAGGAATAAGGAGATTTATAGTTGTTTTACTTGCTTTTTTTCCTTTATCAATTCCGAAGGTGAAGAAACCAAAACTATAAAATTACTTGTTTATCTCTCAAGTATCCAAAGTCACAGGTCTCTAGATGACTCCTTTTGCTTTCTCTGAATTGTGTTGTGATACCGTTCCCGTGGGAATTGGTAAGGGTATTCTAGAATTGTAAGGTTTAAAAAACAACCTTCAATTCTGATTGAGACACATGGAAGACATGCATTGGATCACTCCCATGCAGCCCATGTACAAGCAAATCACTTCCATGGTCATCATGTTGGAACCCTATTTTAAAGCAAAAACACATCTTTTGTATTGGTTCCATGTGTTGCTACTACATTTTTTCGGATTGATTTTAAATTTAACCCTAAAATTAGGAGGTATCTCATTTTATCTCCTATGACTTAAACTGGCACGTAATTTCTTTCTCTTCTCCCTGCCTCCGGAGCTCATCATATAAGTTGTAATTTTGGTGATTACGTCTTTGAGATATCAAGTGTTTTAACTTTTTTTTTTTTTTTTTTTGGTTGAACTTGGGACGATGATTCAAACTCTACACTTTGTGGAGTATTCAAGTATGAAATTTTTAACTACTTTTAATTACATGTGAATAGCATGACTGAATAATGGAAATGTAATAAATTCAAACAAGATGCGATTTTAAATGTAAAATGAACTGAAAAATAATGATTATCAAATTCTTCCTCTCTCCAATTCTGGATGTAGTCTCTATTTTAGTCATAAGCGGAGGGAGGTAAGGCCGAGAGGGGCATATTCTTGCCTCAAGTTTTGAAAATTTCTTTTTGACCCCTTTAACTTTTAAAAATTCTAGTAATTTCCTATAGTTCCCCCTAACCAATCAATTTAAAAAAAAAATCTTCAATTTCACCCTAAAATTTGTTTTTTAATCATATTTAGGACCTATTTGGATTACTATTTCCAACTCAAAATCTTCATATCAATTTTTTTCTTTTTTCTTTTTTTAGTAAATTCCAACATAAAAATTTTATCTTCGGTCGACAAACCAAACCGCAGCTTAAAATTTAGTATCTTAAATAAACCAAAACCAATTATAAAACCAAGTAATTTCATAATTTTTTGAACTCTAAACTTTCAAATTATGTTAAACTCTAGTACATTTTGAAAAAAGGAGCAATATGATAGATACAAATCTATCGATTCTAAAAGATTTTTAACATTGTAGTTTTACTTTAAAAATTTTTTTTGATTTAATTCACGTTTCTTTATAAAAATATATACATTTAAATTCTAACTCCATCAAAGTTTCTGATTGACATCTTGACGAAGAAGTAAAAAAGTTACAATATATGACAATTTTGTACGAGTCTTTTGCCATTTTGAGTTTTGAAAGGACAAAATTAAATAATCAGTGTGTGTTTGATAAAACGGTTTGATTTGAAATTTTTAAGTTTGAGTTTCTTGACTTTTTAAAAATTAATTATAAATTTTATTGACTTTTTAAAAAAAGATAAAAATTGAGATGAAAAAATATAGTTTAGTTGGAGTCAAACTGGTAAGCCAAACAAGAGCTCAGTATTTTTTCGGGGATCAAATTTAAAATAAATATTTTTTTTCCCTTCTTCCAACCACACACACACACGAGTATCTTTACGACCCCCGCCGGAAATTTAGGGATCCGTAAGTACTTTCTTAGTCTTGTCAGAAAAACCTTCTTTTTTTTTTTTTTTTAATCTTTTTTCTTCTTTTTCATTTTTTTCATTTTCTTTGTGGATGTCCTACAAACACAACCATCTTATTCATTTGGGTTGGGGTTAAGTCATATTCATTTTTGTCATGTGGGTCCTACTGTAGACAAACACTCTTCAAATGTCAAGAGAAATTGTGGACCTCCCAAACATTCTGACTACTTTCCCTTGCTTTGTTAAAATGTTTACTGACAAATTTTGTGCTTGTTTTCTTCCGCGACCATGACCACTGTGCCACCAAATTTATGAATATCAGACCACATGACTTCAGGTTAATTAATTTTGGAAGCAGCTTCATTATTATTAATTTTTTAAATTACGAATAAGAAAAAACCAAATCTTGCTGTCAGATTTGGGTTTTTTTATTGCATATATTTATATTTTATATCTGATCCCCTTCTTCATCAGTACTACTAAATTAGCTCGTGGTTCACATAATGGTAAAAGAAATTCAATCCTAATTTGTCCTTAAGTGCTTGTTTGTCCATATTATACAAGTGTACATTTTACTTTTTTTTTTTTTTTTTTTTCTTTCCCTTGCTAGTGAAAACAATGTATTTCGACATATCATTTTTAATTGCATTTTGATATAATCATTTGGTAGGTGTCACAGAAACTAAATAAACAATACGGTATGTTTAACCAAAAAAAAAAAAAACAATGTGGCATATGCCGATGCAAAATGTGAGATCAGGAATTATTCTTAAAAATAATAGAAATAATATTATCCTCACGAATAATGAATACTTTCAATGATCCGTTTTGTTGGAGGGAGAGATGGAGGGAGGGTAAATTTCAATTTTGGTTGGAGGAATTTGAGAAGAGGGAAGGGGGATATAGAGGGATAAAATATTTTAATCATTTTAAATTTAAGATACATGCTTTACCCTTTAAAAAATTATTAACTAATAATAAAAAGAACGAAATAGTAATTATAAAATAATTATTCATCAATTCCACTCACTAAAACTAAAAGATTACTCTAATCTTCCATATCCTTCACTCTCTCCATCAGTCCAACTCTCTCTATCCTTACTCCTCTTCATCCCTCCAACCAAACGGACGCTAAATGTGTGTTTGGTAGGAGAGAAAGATGAATAAATGAGAGAGTTGGAGGGATTATTGTAAAGATTTTGATATCTTAATTTGGAGGGAGAAGGGGGAAAAAAAAGACTATGGAGTAATTTCAAATCTTTCAAAGTACTCAATTCTTAATCTCCTTTAAATTGGAGGTATTTAGATCTTCTTTACAAAATAATCATTTTACAAACATTTTTTTTTCCTTTCACTTGTATCTCTATACTAAAAAAAAATATTTTTTTTCTTTTTTAATTTTTCATATCATACCAGACATTATAAAAGAAAAGATATATCTTCATTTCTAACTTCTTTTAATTAGCATCTTCAATGTAATGCTAAATTGTTACGTCAATAATAAATTTTTGCATTTTGATGAAAAAAGTGATCTCCAATAAAATGTTATCTTTGATGTCAAATTTATTATAAGCTGAACTTTGTGACAGATATGTCAAACGAGACAATGTCAAATTTAATATTTGATTATTATTGATTGTTACCTTGATTTTTTTCATGTGATTTTTACAATATTTTCATTTTTAATTAATTTATTTATATACTGGAAGTTCAATTTACAAGTTTTAAAATATATCAATGATAACAAAAAGAAAATAATTAACATTAAAAATAAATATATATATTAAAAAATAAAATAACATAATGTTGTTTTTCATAAGTTTGTAATAAATACAGTATTGATACAAACAAACACATCAAAGACAATGTTAGATTATTTATAACTCTTTATGAGGTAAGATTATTTATAACTCTTTATTTCTAATTTTCTTTCGCGTCTTATCAAACACGCCCTAAGGGTGAGCGTACTAATTTCTTTTAATACCAAAAGTAGAGCAAACCGTGGGGTAGGCACAAATGTGTGGCTTGTTTCTAGCCACGACTTAATAGTATCTTTTTCTCTCTGCTTGGTACCTGACTCGCGGCTCAGTTCGTTAAACTATTACTTCACAACATATCTTATGCAAGATGTATATATATGTACACATTCGTGCTTACAATGCGTGTATATACACACTCAAGTACATACACAAACACTATTCAGCTCTGAAGCATTTCACAACCAACTCGACATTATTCGAGTTCTTTGTTTCTTCACTCAGAAATTCTTCTTTTTTTTCCCCCCCCTCTGCTTATGCATTTACTTTTAACCAGATTGAAACAGAGAGGGAAAATAAATATATTCTAGATCATGGAAAGATCAATTGTGGGAAAGAAAACTACAACTACATTAACGGTGGACGACTCGGATTCCACCGAAATTAGCATTTTCGACGCCGAGAAGTACTTCAACGATCTAAACCTTCTAGAAGCTCAAAAGCCGATGGTCATTAATGGCGGCAACAGGGTTCTTCCGGCGGAGAATGTCGTCGTCGAGCCTTCGAGATTCTCCTCGGCCTCCTCATCGACCATCGACGGCTACTCGAGCTTTTATCGTAACTACCGGACTCGATCTTTCCGCTCTGCCGCCACCCCTACCACCTCGTCGGAGGCCAGCTGGAACAGCCAGACGGGTCTCTTATCGGTCCAGCCGGGATCCATGGCGGTGTCGCTAAGAAACCCTCTCTCTCCGACTGATAAGAAAAGTACCAGAAGCTCCCCGGCGTCTCCATCTCCGTCAGCGTCGTTTAGGTGGCTTAGCTTGAGAAGAAAATCATGTCCTTGTTCTTGCAAGAAATCAGTCCAAGTTAAGGAGAAATCGCTCGGAAAAAGACCCGAAAATCTACCGCCACCGCAAACGCCAAAAACCTCGGCTGAATACCGGTTATTGCCGCATGGCAGCCAAGTCCTCAGAGGTGTCTCAAAGAGTTCATCCATGGCGGAAATTAGGACTGTTTCTATGGAGAAACAGCATACAGATCGTAATAGTTACCACCAAAATTGGTGCCAAACCACTCTGCGTCAACAGCGAAATTCTCGCGATACAAGATCATCGTTCTCTTCTTCGTCAAATGATCCTCTCAGATTGCAGGTTTTGCATGAGAATAACATAGAAATACGTGGATCGGCCATGGGAATTAGGTCATCTTTTACCGATCAACGCGGTGGCGGCAATGGTACTACTACTACCGGGTTTACGTTTCCGATACTAAACGTAAACGGTGGTATGAAACTGTCACTGCCGGTGCTAAAAGATCCTGCGGAAGATCCAGCTCGAGATTCGCTCGAAGTTTTCCGACCGCCCCATGATCCTCAAAAACCTTCTACAACAAATACAGCGGTCTCAAGCCGGAAGAATTCCGATCACTTTCCGAGATCAGATCGACCAAATCATCAGGTTTTCACCTTCCCTGCAAGTCCTAATTCACGGCTGAAAAATGCAGTTGATGTTGACGACGTCGCCAGTGATGCCAGCTCCGATTTGTTCGAGATTGAAAGCTTTTCTACTCAAACAACGACGACGACAACGACAGCGACGGCCACCCCGGCCGCGATGTTCCTCTACATGAGGGACTCCATGGACGAAGCTACAGCGCCTTCAACTTCAAGCTTCCAAGCGCTCCACAGGCTCGGGCCGAGTGCGGTCATAGGGGGTTTGTACGACCAGCGGACGAGCCTCGACGAGCCAATGACGCCGACATTGGAGTGCTGCTACGAGCCTAGTGAGGCGAGTATCGACTGGAGCGTCACGACAGCGGAGGGGTTCGACCGGGCGAGCGTGGCGAACGCCTCGGAGGCTGACTATGGCGATTTCTCAGCGCCGGAAGTGCCGATGCCGGCACAGGAGAAGAGCAGGCGTAAGTCGTCTGGCAATGGGGGGCTGATGATGAGCTGCAGGTGCGAGAAGGCGGTGAGCGTGGGGCAGCCGGGCCCGCGGCCCGTGAAACCGGTGGGGGCGTCGTTGGGTGGTTATGCCGGCGATCAGGGGCGAGCGGTGGGTCCCGGGATGTCGAGCTCCACAGTGACCATGTGGGCGGTGGGGCACAAGCTGTGAAAAAGCCAACGCTATGGAAGACTCGCCCAGCTCCGCTTGTCTATTGCTTTTTACAACATTTTCAGACAATTAAAGAGAGTGGAGAAGCTCTTTGAGGACATTTAACGAACATATAATGTGCATGCATGCATGGCACGCCCAATCCTTCCATGTCCAGATTCTCAAAAGCCAATGCCCTCTCTCTTTCTGATCTCTTGTTTTTTATTCTTATAATGTGCTGTGAGTTCGTTTTTAATTATTTGCCGAGAGAGGGAGGGGGAGAGAGAGAAAGAGAGAGAGAGAGAGAGTTTTCATTGATTCTTTTATGATCTGTTTTTTTTTTTTTTTTTTTTTTTTTTTTTTGATCTATAATGTATTATTGTTTTATAGGTTTGATAATGAATATTTGGTTTTTACATTACCTTGATATTTTCTTTATCTATTTTTTTATATAATAACAGAGATAAGAACTGTCTTACTCAAAATCAAAATAAAAATATTGAAAAAGAGAGACATAAGCATCACTCTGTTCTTGAGTCGGCGCAAGAAAAAAAATACCCACGCTTTATACTCACCATCATTTTTTATTATTACTAGAAAGACCAGCACGTGCAAGGCATGTGCTAGTTGTTTTTTTTTTTTTTTTTTTTTTTTTTTTTTTGGGCTGGAATGCACGTGCTAATTGTTAATTAATCCTCTGCCTTCCCAGAAGTACCAGCCTCAACCCCACCCCTCCGAACGCCACCTCCACCACCAGCCCGTTCACCTCCGTCGATACTGATACTGACACCGACACCGACTGTCCTCCTCTAAGCATCGGTGATTTCCCGTTCCTCCCCAAACCCTGAGGGATAGTCCCTGAGAAGTTTCAGCTCCGGCATCTCTCTGGTGAACTCCGGTATCACGCCATGAAACTTGTTCCTGAAGAGATTCAACAGCGTCAAATTCTTGAGCTCCACGAAATATGGCAGAATCATGCCAGGGAGCATGTTGTTCGACATATACATGGAGTTGAAGCACTTCAACATCCCATTGTTGGGATTGGTGTCCATAAACCACATGATGCTATAACCTTGTTGCAATTTAAATAAATAATTACTTTATGTCATTACAGTTCTGTTTGCATGTATGTTTGATACTTAATAAGTATCATTACAATTTCATAATTATCTATGTGACCTTAAATAGTGTATAAAAGAGTTATATACTAGATGATAATAGTTAAGGATGATAATCAAGATAGTCTATTATACATAATCAATTATTTAATTGATTAGCCACTTAAAGTGTGGAATTTTTAATTCAATATCACTAGTGCATGTCATTACTATTAAGAATGGAATGGTCTTATTCGAATCGTTAATATATAATGAGACATTTAATGAGTGTACTGTGCATAATGTGACTATGTAGGACATAAAATATGATGTGATATGAATTGTTAATAATTTTCCGTTAAGTATAGTAAGTTCTAATCATATCAACCGATGGTCATATGTATAATGATTTTAATCCTGAGTTATTAGCAGACTCTTATTTATAAAACCATGTCTTTTAATTTACTCGATACAGATTTGAGTATATAATTTTATTCCTTGTATTTTGGAGATATGATGAAGTAAATAGCCGGGAATGTTAATATTACAATATGGAATCAATTCCTTCTTTTTTAAGAAGCAGATAAATAATTCCCTTGCATATTGATTCAGGGCTTGAACGGTGTGAGTGCTTAATTCGTGATTAATTTCATGAATTTATCATTTATTAGATTATCAATAGTACTCAAGGATCAAGATATAATTAAAGAGGTTAATGGATTTCACCTAGTTCTAATTACGAATTATTTATGGAGGATCGATCTAAATGTAATGGCTATATCAAATGGACAACTCTATTCTTTGAGTGATTTTATATCTATAATTTCAATAGTACAGTTCTAAGTTTTTAGTGGAGTAACTTTGGAATTAATAAAGATGATAAATTAATTTAAAGAGTTTGATTAATTATCTAATATAATGGAGCTTAAAATTATAGGTCCATGGTTCCTCACACTGCCTTCATTAGCAATTGAATAAGTGTATTTGATGGATTGTATTTTTACACACTAAACTGTGTAATATAAAAATATAAAAGAGAGTGTTTTCTTTTATTATTTTATAATCACAAATATTAATGTTACCCAAATAATTAATTGAGAATTAATTGTGTCATTTAAATAGTGGAGATCATTTAGCTTTTTTTCTCTTGAAGATCCATTTGTACGCAATAGCTTTTATCCCTTCAGGTAGATCTACAAGATCCCAAATTGAGTTAGAGTACATATACTCCATCTTGAGTTTCATAGCTTATTTCCATTTCTCTTTATCAGTGTCTTCCATTGTTGACTTATAAGTCAATGGATTATCAATATCACCATCAGTGATAGCACTTAGTGCTTCACACCCATTGCAGTTGCATATAGGTAATCCAATTACCCTCCCACTATGATGAGATGTTAAATGATTCTAATCTTGAGAAGTGGTCTTTTTTCTTTGTCATACAATAACATTTATTGGTGGTAGGCTGATTTGATCAGTCAATAACTCTCATTAAACTATTTTTTCTTTTGGGTCTATAGTCGATAATATAATTGTTCTCAAGAAATATAGCATTTGTTGATACAAATACTTTGTTATCTTGAGGGACAAATTACTTAACATTGATCTCATCATGTCAAGTAAAGTCTAATTTCTCGCCTCTACAACACCATTTTGTTCTGGTATACCAGATGCAATGAGCTACAATAGGATTCTTTGTTCAAATAAGTGATCCTTGAATTCTGTAATAACCAAAATTTTACGATATTACGATTTCTTGTATGGAAATTTAAGCCGTACCATGAAGGTATTTATGAAAGAGCCCGATTAAGGGTTTTTGTTAAGCATTGTGACTTTTTCTGAGCTTTAAGACTCAAAAATGATTGCTTAGTTAAGCAAGTGACCTTTTAAGTGAAAAATGATGAAAAAGTACTTAAGTCAAAGAAAGTCAAAGTTTGACCAAAAAGTCAACGTTGACCCAAAAAAGTCAAAGGTTGACCAAGGTGGTCAAAGGTTTGACCATACAAGTATTAGATAA
>JAFMPE010122107.1:0-11204 GCA_024759925.1 Ficus religiosa | reverse complement strand
TCTATTTTTCTTTTTAATGTTTTCCTCATTTTAATAGATTGATCTTGTTGGAACTTTGCTTGAGGAAACAAAAAAAACAAAAAAACAAAAAAGAAATATTGTCAAAGTTATTAAGTTTGTTTTGAGGTTATTTTTGCCTTTATATTGAAGTTGCATATATAACCTATTGATTATTTCACACTCAATTTCATCACAAAATATAGAGTTCATATCCCATCATCTCCAAATTTAAAAAAAAAACAAAAAAAGTCTTTATATCTTCTTTTTTAATTACTATTGTAAAAAAAAATAAATAAATAAAAGGTTCAAGATTCAAATCATAAATTACACATTCATACACCCAATCACTTGAGTTAGCTCCAAGTGACAAAAATGTCGTCGTGTTTTGTGAAGTTACCTAACAAGATGTTATTGCGTTGCGTGACATACAAGTAAACACAAATATGCCACCTTAGGCCGAAGGAGTAATGAGTCACTTTCACTTTAACTCGAATAATTAAAATTTTTACAAAATATATAGTTCACCTTCATTGAAAATTTTCAATTGAAAAGTTGACAGTAAATTCTTCTATTAAGTTGTACTCCGAAATTCTACTTAACATATATTGAATAAGCAAAAAATGAGCTACACTATTGTATAAATTCATTTGTGAACCGTAGAATTTAATAAATGAATTAATCTCAATTGCATGCTTTTATTTAGTTATGCTTCGTTTAGTTAGAATAAGAAAGATACAAATTAAAAAAAAAAAATTTGGAAAGAGAGAAACGTAATAAAAAAAAAAAAAAGGAACAAAAACACAATTATTTTTAGGATAATTAAAGAGAATGCCACAAAAACGAGCTGTGGATTGATATTTGTCACAGCCAATTTTTTATTTATAAATATTATACATCATTTTTATGACAATTTAAATTTAAAAAAAAAATAAGAAGACAAAATATCCATAATTTTTTCTCCTCGTTCTCTCTCCTTTCTTTCTCAGCTCGCTCTCTCTGTCTCTTTTTCTCTTTTCCTACGCCCATTCTCTCTCCTCTCTCTGCCTCTCAGTCCCTCTTTCTTCTCTATGTACGCCGCCGTCTCCTCCACCACTCGCGACTCCGGCGATCTTCATGGGCCTCCGTTGCGACCGCGCTCGCGATCTACGCTTTGACGCAACACCGATGACGCCGATCCCCTCAAGCCGGATATGCCATTCCGCGAAGAGTCGAATCCCACGGCTTCGTTTTCCGGTGCTGTCTTCTCGATCTCCGACGACAAGCTCGGGTTTCCGGTGCAGCCTCGACCTTGGACAAACTTAACTGGTTGTTCATGATAGAGGCTCCTTTGACGAGATTCGGTGAAGATCTGGATGGAGGTCCGAATCCAATGTTGCTTTCAACCGACGTGGAGGGGATCCACTGATCTCCAGATCTCCTTTCATCACGCCGTTTTCTCCTCGCGACAAATCTCCGGCCCAGCAACTTCAGCGCCAGACACTGCCGCCGCTGTCATTCTCCATTCCGACACCAGCCGTGTCTGATCTCTTGTGGTCGTTGATGTCGGACTTTAGATCCACTCCTCCGATCTCAGATCTGGTGTGCGCGAGGAGATTCTGTTCTGAATATATATTTTTATTTTTATTTCTTTCACTGTTTTTATAGTGTGTTTGGTTTTTTGTGATTTTTGTGTAATTTCGTTGAATCTTTAAGGATTACAGTGATGGATTCTGGTGTTTTATTTTTTAAAATTTCAGTGGTGGAATTTAGGAAATTCGGTATTTTTTAATATAATTGAATTTTGGTGTATATGGTCTTATGATTTTTGTGGAATTCTAGTAATATTTAATAAATTAAGTGTTTCTTTAAATATTCTGATGATAGAACTCGAAAATTCTGATGAAATCAGATCTTTCCGGCCAGTAACCAATTGTTAACAATTAGTAATCAATTGGTTATCAAGTTTTCGGTCGGCAACCACTTTGGTTACCAACTGGTTACCACCGACGACCAATAACTAATTGGTTACCATTTGATAACAAAAGGAGTTACATCATAGATACCAATCGGTACTTATAATTTATATATTTTAAAAAAATTGATGAATAAATATGAGATTTATAGCTAAATAGTCTTTTTAAAGAAGTTTTTTAATAAATGACTGAAATTTTTAAAAATTAATTAAAAGGTCTTTTTTTTTTCCTAAAATGGTTAATAAATTACCTTAAATGGTTAATTAATGATTGATCACATTATAGTCAATCAATGATTAATTTACGGTCAATACTGATTAATCATAACGTAAATCACTAAATTTTATAATCAATTACTGATTGACTATTAGTCAATCACTAAATTTTATGGTTAGTCATTGGTTGACCGTTAGTCAATCATTAATCGACCAAATCTAAAAATGATAAATGACAAATTATCATTTTCCTTAATAAAAAAAAGTTAGGACATCTATTATATTAGATTACCAAAAAAGACCACCCAGTTTAATTTTTAAATAAATATTTATGATATCATGTTATGACATTTCTTATAAGAATTTTTCCTGTATGGTAAAAATCAACACAAGACATGAATTTATGGCATTTATTTAAATTACCCTGTTATTTTAGTTCTCAAGTTGATTGGGCGTTTGCAAATCCAATAGCGGAAAGTGGATGTAATTTCCATTTTGGGCTCTTTAGAGAAATGTCACAACTTCAAGCATTAAATTGATTTTTGCCATACAAAAAACATAAACAAAAAAAATAGAGCAAAAAATACGACTACAAGAAATCATTTATCGTTTATTTTAAAATCAATTACACCTTTATCGCCACAACGACATCAACCAGTATCCACAACAATGCTGGCCGATATCTACGACGATATTGGGCGGTCGATGGTCAACAATTGGTAACCGTTTGGTTACCATTTAGTTGCCAGCTAGTAACCAAGATATAAGTTGGTTACCGGCCGATAACCAGTAACCACTCCCTGTTTACTGGTTACCAATTGGTAACCATATAGTTACTAAGTTACCGATACCCAGTGATTGATTAGTCGATAACCATTGAGTTATTGATTGGTAACTACCAAGTTATCAACTGGAAACTTTCTACTGCATCGGATTTTCCAAAATCCATCATTGAAATATTAAATCAAACATTAGATGACTAAAAATCATCAAAATTCCACAAAATCATAGCCAAAATTTATAAACCATAAGAAAATTTACACCAAATACATCACAATTCCAAAATATATATACACACACATATATGTCACAAGGATGACAATTTCGACACTGTCAAAAATATCATTACTTTAATTTTATGAAAATAACGACAAAAATATCGATACGGGTTGAAATTGATGTAAAATACAAAAATTCATTTGAAAATATTAAACTTATTAGACTAAAATAGTTTATAAATTGAATGAAATTCACAATTAAAATACTAAGTCTATAATAAATTTGCATTGTAAGAAGTGATCATAATGCAATAGATGATAAGTTTACGTTCACCATTTTTTTAAAAGAAAAATTGCATAAAATTTCAAGAGTAATTAAACAAGTTCTATATTAATAATTTTGTTACTCCAAATAGTTTTTTCAACCAAATACACATTTTTAAAACTCCAATTCAAATATTTTCAAAATTACATCTCCAAAACCTCCCAGAAACGGGCCCTGTATACAATTTGATTAGGTCATTTCCGATCTATTAGGTTCTATGATTTTCATAGGGACAAATGAGATAGGAAATGTAACGACACAAAAGATTCACTTTTTCACTCAATATTAAAATAAATTATAGCTGATATAGCATATTCAGTTATAAAAGTTTTAAAATGATAATAGGATTGAAATTAATATAACAAAATAGCATAATTAAGTTAAAATAGTAATGTAAGAAAACAAAACTACCCATGATTGAAATCAACTATGAAATCAGTCAGTCGCTGTCAAAGCTCAGCCGCCATCATCACCAGCCAACCGAGCAGAGCTCTAGGAAATCGAATTATCAGTACCCAGGGCTCACCAGTGCCTACGTTGCTATCATAGTTGCATCAAATCTCCATCGAATACTCTTTCTCAACTCGTCGTCAAATGGAATTGCGAATTTGCGAAACGTAGATCGGATCAAGATTTCGTTGGTGATTTTCTTTAGCTGTTTCGAGATCGAGATTAGGTTGCCGAAGATAGTTGAAGCTCACACCGAATACATCGCACAATAGCTACTAGATCGTGAGAATCACGAAGAGAGTAACGGGGAGAATCATGTGCTTCCTCCAGCAACATCCTAGATCTAGAGAATCTCAAACTAAGGGCTCGCCTTTCGAACCATCTTCTTTGACAGCGGTGTGGCGGCAGCGGCGACAGAAGTTTCTAGGGTTTCCAGATTTGGGGATTCGGTTTTTTTTTTTTTTTAATTCTTTTAAATTAGGGGTAAGAATTGTAAATTCAGTCTTTGCTAATGCATATTACATTTTCATTTTTTAAGTTTTTGAATTTATTCATATTAAGTATGTAAATCTAATATTTGCATTATTTTCAATTTAATATGTATTATTTTAATTTTAGTTAGTCGGGTAAATACAAATATTTACTAAGAAATACAAGTTATTTACATCAGTTTAGTTTAATCTGTATTGTTTTTAAATTTTAGTTTGTCTTGTAAATCTAAATATTTACTAAGAACTAACGATATTTACGTTATTTTCAATTGAATATGTATTATTTTCAATTTTTATTTGTCTAATAAATCTAAATATTTGCAAGGATATAACGATATTAGTGTTATTTTCAGTTTAATATGTGCTTTTAAAGTTTAGTTTGTCTTATAAAACTAAATATTTACTAAAAAATAACGGTATTTACGTTATTTTTAATTCAATATATATTGTTTTTAACTTTAATTTGTGTAATAAATCTAAATATTTACTAAGAAATAATAATTTTTACGTTATTTTCAATTTAATATGTATTGCTTTAAAATTTTAGTTTCTCTTCTAAATCTAAATATTTACTAAAAAACAATAGTATTTGTTTTTTTTTTTCTTTTCAATTTAATATGTGTTGTCTAATAGAATTGAATATTTACTAAGAAATATTTACATGTAAATCCTTTACTTATATTGTATTTTACACTTTTCATATAAATGTTAAATCTAAATATTTGTTATGTAAATATTAATAATAACATGTAAATATGTTAATTTCTATTAAATAAGTAAATTATTTTACTAATATGTGAATTTCCATTAAATAAGTAAATCATTTTTCATATTAGTGTTCATTAAAATTTATTTATTTATTTTTTATAAATTTACATATTTACATTGTGGTATTTACCAGTAAATCCAAATATTTACTAGTAAACATGATAATTACACATAAATCCATCATTTCGGTTGAATTTCATGTATGTATATTTAGTAATAGGTAAATATTAGTAAATACATGTAAATATATTAATTTTCATTTAAAAAACAACCAGTATTTTATCAAAAATTTTATTTATTTACAAAGTTTCTGAAATTACAAAATATACCCCAAAATTATCCTAAATTAAAGTCCCAAATTCACTCAAACTCTAACCCTAATCCCAAAATCCTTTAAAACCTAATCCCAAAATTGACCATGTTGCTGCTGCCACCGTAAATTACGTTAGATGCTCGACTCATGTAGCTGCCAAGGAGATCGTCTGGGAATCGTGATCGAGCTCACGACTCGGGTCGCAGGTGAGTTGTCGATCATTGCAGAGCTCGGAGATCGTGACCCGCGGAGATCAAAGAATCGCGTGGAGAGGCCTCGGGGTCTGATCGCGACTCTCGCCTTCCAGTCGCGACTCACGCTGAGAACTGGTCGCGATGCGATCGCATGGTGGAGACGTCGTTGGGTGGTAGATAATCGCTCTTTTTTCTCTCTCCAGTTGCTGGAAATGGTCCGAGATCTCTGTTTTTCTGGCGGCTCTCGAGAGATCCGTCGCCGTAACTGGGGACCGCTTGGCCGAGGTTTCTCTGACAGCCGGGGAACATCATGACGACAGTGAGAATGAGGAGAGAGAGAGAGAAAGAGAGGAGAGAACGAAGAGAAATTTAATATAAAATCGAAAATAAAATCGGAAAAACAATTAATTGATTTTGAAAACAATAATAAAAATGCTATAATTTTCATTGTTTTGAAATCCTGCTATTTATTTCACTCCTACTTATTAATTATCTATTTAATATAATTACTTTTTATGGCTATTTAATATAATTACTTTTTTTTTATGGTCAATAAATTTTATGTGTTCATCAAGAAAAAAAATCAACAAATTAAGTTGTAAATGATGACAAAAATTATTGCCAATCTCACAAAGACATGCATGGACCACAAAATGAGTGAGTTTTCAGCTAAATGGGATAATTACTCTGTTAGACTATAGTGTGAAAGGAAGAAAAATATCTATGATTTTGGACTTTGGAGTAATTATTTGGCTTCACATTCTTTTTTTTTTTTTTTTCCTAATAATTTTTCTTATTTTTTCAAATTTCCAGTCACATCATCAGTTGTTGTAACATTATTGTTTGTCTCACCATCTCCTTTCAACTCAAACTGTATTTTTTTTTTGTCTTTTTCCCAAAAAGTTTTTGTCTTTTTTTCAAAAAGTTTTTTATCTTTTCTGAAAATTCAAAAAAATTTACTATTACAATTAAAATATTTCAACTCAAACTAACAAACCAAACATACAATGTAGTACTAGTGTATTCATCCATAACAATCATTCTCAACAAATTGTTGTTGTGTGAGAAGTTGTTAGATTTTTTTTTTTTTTTTAAAACTGATATGACCACTTTAACTTTATATTTTATGATCTTCTCAACAAATTATCCTGTTAATCCCGCCAAAATACACTACTTCAGATTTTTATGTTTTACTAGTTGCATGGCAGCCATGCAAGTGTGGAATAGTCAAGCAAAACAAATAAATAAATAAATAAAATGTGACAATAATTAGACTGTCATGTGACTGTGATGGAGCTTCCACATGGCAGCCTTAGAGGAGTGACCAAAAGTCACTATTCCAGAGCCATTTGCTCTTTTATAGTGATGATATACTAGTTGTGGGGACGTGCCATGCATGTGCTTAATCAATTTATTAAATAAGAAGTTAATTATTGTAACGACCCGTCTAGCACAGGCCGTTACCATACATACATACATACATACATAACATAATGTGTCTTACATAGCGAAAACAGTGGAAATTTTTTTTTATACGGCATGCAACGTATAAACAAATATTTACTAAGGATGTTCGAACATAAAATACTATATGTAAAAAGACAAAACGCGTAGCGGCTTTATTTCCTACATTTCACAGTTCGCCATGCCATGCTCCTCCATCTTATATCAACAGTTGCTTACAGGTTGCTTACCTACAGCATAGACGTAAGACAATGAGCTTTCACTTAGCAAGTACAATTACTATATACCGTGACACAACACAAACATAATATACGTACATAGCATATCATAACATACCATACATAGCATAACATAACCATAACATATCCTAGCTTAATCATGCATGAGCCATTTATGCTTCATTATGCTTTCTTAAACTTTCATAACATTCTTCATAACTTGTCTTAACTTATCTTGCTTATGGGCCCCTTATCATAAGTGTCCATACCGGATGTGCAACTATAGAGTGGTTGGGGCGGCCAATCCATTTCTAACTCAAACCATAGTCCAACCCGACCTGACGTGGGACGGTACGACACATGTAAGCTTGCTTGTCATCTTGCTTACTTGTCATGTCATACTTTAATTTGTGAACATGCCTCGTGATGTCATACATACATACTTCATGCCTTAATCACAACATAACTTTAACTTAGCATGTATCATAAACTTAACTTGTCATATATCATAACATAACCACATTATAACTTAACGTATCCTACATCATATTCTAACATCATCCTACATCGTATTCTAACATCACAACATAACATACAACATAGCATACAACATAGCATATATATACTTAGGTAAGTATAACAACAAAAGCCTATGCTGCAGGCGGAGTTGTACTTACCTCGTCTACTATGTCCAATATACTGCTGCTCCACGTCAGGATACAGTAGCAGACTATCTCCTGCTATAATAAAGGACATAGGTAAGGATCTCTAGTCATAACCGTAAAATGTTGGTGACCTAATCAACATGCATACATAGTCTTAGTTATATGTCCCCTATACACAAATTATATCTTATTTGGTTACAACAAGTAACCTTTGATGTGATAACCTTGGTCAAACTTGGTCAATCAAAGTCAACCTTTTGGTCAACTAAAGTCAACCTTTCATGGGTCAAACTTGGGCTTTGGGGCCAAGCCCAGTAACTCGGGTATCCTTCCCGGTTACCATCTGTTATCGTTTTGTTACCAATTTTGATTTTAAAAATCCAATTTCCTTTGTCTTGGAAAATTTGGTAAGTTTAAATCCAAAAATCCTTTCAATTAACTTATAAAATTCATGGTTCTTAAGTGGGGCTTTATAAAAATCATTAAGGGCTGAAAACTGTCATTAGAACAGTTTTCACAGTCAAAATATTGGGTTCAGTGAAAAATATACAGTTTTCCTGAATTGTTTTAGAAAATCCTATGCAGGAATTTCCTGTTTCTTGCACAGTTTTTAGAAATCTGTTTCTATTTAAAAATCGGGACTGAATTTGAAAAAGTTGTCTTCATGAAAGTTTTAGCTCTCGAAAAATCCTACAACTTTCGTGTTTTGAGGAAAACCCAGTTTGGACTTTAACATGCCCTTATTTCTTGTTGAACTCACCTGGCTGTGCATGAATCCTGGGCACGGTCAGACTTGGATTTTTATAAAAACCAAGGCTGTTGGAGCCTCATTTTGGAAAAATGTCCAATTTGTCCCCTAGGAAAAACCATTCCCAACAACTTTTATGTTTTACGTTTTTCCCAATTCGGCCTCTAAAGGTCTCAAATTTCACTTTTCAGAAAACTGGCTAGTTTGTACCCGAACTGGCAGTTTTCGCTCTTAAATTCGTTTTACGTCCTAATACGCGCACACTACCTCAACCGACTGTAGCGGGAGCCTATGACTACACATGCAGCATTTTCTAACGTTCCAATTCAACATTCATACAACCCGATCATGTCCATGCAAACCAATAACGAAAATGCCTTAACCTAGGGTTTGCATGGTTCTAGATTGCTTCACACCATTCCAATCATTCAAACCTTAATCTAGCAACCTATCATGCCATTCTAAAACGTGCTTGAACATATTTGGGGGACATACAACTTATCAAACATCTAGCATGTAACCCTAATATTCAAACAAGCATAAGCATAAAACAAATCAAAACTCATAAATCAAACCACCCTTAATACCTAATCAAGCACCACACCTAAATTAATCTAGGGCAATGAAATAACTTGAGCTTATGCTCTTACAATTTTCAACTTGAAATACATATAAATTTCAAATTGAAACTTAATTGAAGAGTTTAGGGCTATGGAAGAGTTACCTTGATCAAAGCAAGGCTAGGCTTAGGGTTTGGGTCCAAAACTTCTTCCTTCCTCCTTGTTCTCCTTCCACTTGGTTTTCACCCTCCAATGGGTACCGAAAATTTTGTCTCACTTGATGGTTGATCCTACCAAATCCGGCCACTCTCCACACTTTCCTTCTTCACTTTTCTTTTTCCCTTTCTTCCTCTCCCACAACCGGCCACTTGGCCAAAATGGGTTCCAAAATTTTTTCAAAACTTTTGCTTGTTGTTCTACAAGAAAGCCAACCACTCCCTTTGAATTTCCCCTTTGAGTTTTTTGATTTTCTCTCTTCTCTCTTACCTTCCTAAGGCTCGGCTTTTTGAGAGAAAAATTGGCCAAAGTTTGGCTAAATTTTCCAATTTTTGGGAATAAAATGGCCGCCAATCTTTGAATTTGCTAAAAAGCCCTTGAAGAAGCAAAATTTTGCACAAAATAGTGCATAGGTGGCCGGCCAAGAGAAGTCTAGAACAACCCAAAATTTCTTTCCATTCTTGATTAATTAATTATGATGTCATAATTTGAGGATTAGGTGATGTCATCCTCATTAGGGCTTGTTTGGCTCTTTTCTCCAATATGCAGTCCAATTTTGAGCTAATACAGATATTTCTAATACTGTGTTCATTAATATACAGTACTGTTATACTATACTGCAGTCCAAAATTTATCTGTGTAAAAATGGATAGTATAAAATTTTTCTTATTTCTTTAAGCCCTTTTGCCCTTTATTTCTAACTTGGTGTGCTTGATTTTTCTATGGTGGTTTTAAATCATATTCATGCTATCTTACCCATAAAAACGGGTTTCGTAGTATATTTCCATACTGCTTTGCCATAATACTATATAGTCATCTCTTTGACCATTTTAGTCAAATTTTGACTTTTCTTGGTCAAACTTTGACCAACATAAAATCATAGAATTTTCATCTCTTTTTTACTCAAAAAAGTCATATGCCATAAGCAATCATTTTTGAGTCTTGTAAGATCATAAGAACTCACAAAATTTAACAAAAACTCTTAATCGAGCTTTTTCATAAATACCTTCACGGTACGTATTAAATTTTTTTGAGAGAAAATAGTAATATCGAAAAATTAGGTATTACAGAAAGTGTCTAAAAACAGAGAGTAGCCTAAAGAATATATATATATATATATATTAAACAAGGGTACAAAGATATTGCAGATCAAACAATTACTACGCGATAAATGCTTATGACATCCACGTAATCTGATATAAACAAACACCCAGAAAAATATTGACCGTTGAACATATATTCGAAACAAGTACAGACAATATTCAAGTGAGTTCAAAATTTATTCCAAAATTGATCCTTTTTTTTTTCTTTTTCTTTCTTTTTTTTTTTTTACATGCATTCAGATATGCTAAAAGGGGCTAGCTTGAATTAGATCATATGAAAGGAGAACTAAAGAAAATCAATTCACAAAAATGAAAATACCAAGGAACATGTTAGCAAGTTTTCTACGATCATGATTGTTGTGGGCTCAAAATTTGATGTTCTCCATCAGCATAATATCCTCAATCTTCATCCCATCAGACCCAGCTGAAGAATCCGATCCTGACTCTGGTGCTTCTTGCGGAGTAAGAACCTCATTCAGGCCATGAACTGCGAGGGAGTCACTGTAATGCATGTTGGCGAAGAA
>JAFMPE010122090.1:0-11204 GCA_024759925.1 Ficus religiosa | reverse complement strand
AAAAAAAAAATTGGCCTAACCATTAAAAGGAAAACTAAAGTTGCTTGTAATGATGAGGCTTAACGTCAGATACCTCTCCGAAGATTCTAATTTTATCTCCCCACCCCTCCCCTTTTTTAATTACTTTATGGAAAATGGAGGTACATTGCCGAGAAAATGACACTTAAAAAGCATGTAAATATATTTTATTTATTTAATTTTTGTGGCCACCTTGTGAAAGTTTAATAATTTGCAAGTTGGCGTTTTTTTTTGTTTTTTGTTTTTTTTTTTTCTTGTTTATGTATTTAATTTTGAAAGTAAGTTTGAATTGTTTGTAGAGGCCAAGTAGATGTGTTTTGTGTTGTAAAATAAAAAAGGCACTGAAGTAAATCCATCATTCCATGCAAACACTTGAATTCGTTTTTGTTTTTGTACTTGTATTTTTTAGGTGGCCTTTTATTGTCAAATTTAGCTAGATTGCCACCTTCTTAAGGATGGGTTTAATTTTTTGGAGGTTGGTATTTTTATTTGATTAATAAAAGTTTAAAAGTAATTTTGATAATTAAAATGAGTCATGTGAATGTTTATTTTGAAAAAAATAAAAAAAAAAAAAAAAGAAAGAAAGAAAGGAAAAAGGAAAAGATAAAAAGAAAAAGAAAAAAAGCAATGAATGAAGTATATCCATCATTCGTCTATCATAGACCAATCTTTTTGATCAAAATGGCAGACACTTGAGAGCTTTATTAAAGGCATATATATGTATACATATATATATATATATAAATAAATAAATATATATATATATATAGAGAGAGAGAGAGAGAGGTACAAATATTTGATTTATCAAATCTAATACTATAGACTCGTTAATTGCAAAGAAAGGAATTATTATAGTGTTGTATCATCGGAAGACAGGACCCACATCCGCCGTTTGATGTAATAATATGGTTTTGCTATGATGAACCCTTTTTGGTCAAAGTAATGATAATATTTGTATGGAGAGCAATATTTTTTTGAATCATGAAATGCCATTGGCTTCTAGTGGAGAAGCTAAGGGTTTTTCTTTTCTTTTTTTCTTTTTTTCTTTTTGATTTTGATTGATTGATTTATTTATTCAATTGAGGAACCTCCAATGAAGCATGTATGATTGCACTTCTTTATTTGGTTATAATGACAAGAATATATCAAAGGATCCTCCCCATGTAGTCAAAAGTGTATATATGGATACGCACATTCCATAAACCAAAAAAGAAAAAAATAAAAATAATGTACATCTATCAAAGGACAAATAATCAACTTTTTCTATATATATATATATATACTTCAAAGGGAATAATTTTTGGCTGAACCTCTTTTGCACCTCTTTTTATTTTTTATATTTTATAATTTTACAAATTTTTGGCAAGAGAGAGAGAGAATTTGATGCCAAATGTGTAGTTTGTAATCCTCATTCGAAGCTTTGTTTAATGTGTTGGAGAAAGTAAGCACAAATATGTTCTTAAATCATAGTGGCCGTAGCTTAACCCAAATGAAAGATTGAAGTTGAAAAGCAAAGAAATAACACATGAAGTTATGTGAGTGATGATATCGCTGGAAGGAATGTCTTTAAATTCTTTTTTCTTTATAATAAATCAAGTAAAATGATCTTTGTTTCCCTTTAATGAAAGATTTGCTTAATTTGAAATGTTTTAGAGAGTTTTTCTTTCATTTTTTTTTATCAATTATTTGTTTATTTATTTTCAATTCTTGATGAAAGGGTAACGTGGTTTTTATAAGTATCAATTTAAACATTCATGTAAATAAAATAAAAAATGGATATTTTTTAAATCATATTTTCAATTTAGACATTTATGTAAATAATCCTTAAAAACAAAAAAGAATGAAAAACCGTAAAGAATTGAACAGTTTTTCTTTGTTACTTTAGTTCTTTGATACGAAAATGATTTTACCTTCTCTTTTCCTTCAACATCAATTTTCTTTCCGTCTACTTCTTGTTCATACCAAACATATAGTAGGTGTTGTAAGCTTCATTTAAAGGCTACAAAGTGTGGCTATGAATAAACCAAAGGATTAATACTGTAACTTGTCCTAGTAATTAATTAACAATAATTGTCTAAAGAGCTTTCCACAAATTTAAACAGAGAAAAGAAATTGTAGGTCATATAATCATTACATCAATGTGACTAGTTCATTTTCTATATAGATAATTGTAGCGGCCAATCCATCCAAAAGATATTATATATATATATATATATATATATATAGAGGAGCTTATCTTACTTGTTAAGTGTGCTATGAAAATGGGAAGTTTGTTTAATGTCCACTAAAGGTGAAATTTGGGCATTACTCAATAAAATATATATATATATATAAATTATATTTCTCTAAAGAAACAAATCACTTTTTAGGAGAATGAGATGGTGGGGGGAACTGCAGGGCCTGGATACGGTTTTGCATTTTGTCATAAAAAGGAAAGCAAATGTGTAGAATTATTATTATTATTATTATTATTCTTTTTTGTTTTTGTTTTTTATTTTTTTAATCTTTTTATGAAGTTCCTTAAAAGCCTAAAAAGAGGCACTTGTTATAGAGTGCTTTTGTGTAAGTATATGTCAGTTCACTATATATACTATTTAATTCGTGGAAAAAAGTAGAAAGCGACAAAAGTGTATTTCTCTTTTTAGGTAAAAGATAAATTCAATCTTAAATCAATTCGTGAGACATCCTGATCAGAATTACACTACCATTTCATAATAATTCACTTATTCTATTACCAACTAATTAAAAGCCAAAAAAAAAAAAAAAAAAAAAGGAAGAGGAAGAAGAAGAAAGAAAGAAAAAGATTAGATTAGATTCACAAGTGTATCCCCCTACATTTTGCTTTCCGTGTAAGTAATCTTTGATTGCCTATTTCATTTACCAATTCACTCTTCTGATTGCCCTTTTTACCTTCCTTCCAAGTAGTGTTTAAATGTAAAGTATTTCTACTTTTTTCTCCCTAAAGGAAAATAATTGTAGTAATAAAAGATGACATACTCAAAGAATTTGAAAAAATGGCGTGATATACAAATCATTCCAAGATTGTTAGTACATATACGGCTTGATCATTGAGGTATGATTGATTTGAACTCAAGATCTCGTAGAAATAAATTATCGATTTTACCATTCCACTTAAGTCTTCGATGATAGATAAAAGCATTTTAACTCATTTTCTCTCCTTTCATGTATTTCAAATATTTTTTTTTCCTTGACAGTTGACAGAAGGGCAATTACGATAACGAAAGTTTGAACTTTTTCAAAGTTGAAGAACTACTCTGACACGTTGTGTTTTAGATCGGTTAATAAGTTATTGTTCATTAGACAATAATGCCGTAAAATTACTTGTTACGTAGGACTTGAACTTTCCACGTGTAATAAAGTCAATCCCACTTGAGACTTTAACGTCTTATTTTTCTCATGTTAAATAACAATTTTTGAGTCTACATTTCGTGCCTAACGCCTTCGTTCATATTTCTTGCGGGGAATAAATCGAAAATTCCTAAGAATTAAAAGTTTTTCTTTTTTCTTTTGAAAAAAGTAAATAAAACAAAAGGAAAAAACACATCCGGTTAAGCAAGCTAGGGAAGTTACACAAGGACGGAATGTGGCCAAGTTAGAAGGGGCATTTTTTTTTTTTTTTTTTTTTTTTTTGTGGGTTGGGGGGGGGTGGGAAAAAGCCACAGCCACATTCAGTCCTTGTTGAAAAGTTGGATTTTGTTTGGAAGACAAGAACCCATAAACCCATCCTCCAAAATTAATCCCTGTTCTAAATTACCACCACCCAAACATAACCTTACATTAACCACACCACCCTTTTTTTCCTTCCCTTTACTATTAAACCTAATTACCATTTTCATTAAGGCCTTTTCTAAGACCTCTTTCCCCCATTTCTCAAACACCCTATTTGTAAAATTACCACACCCTTTACATACCTCCTCTAACACCCTACCTTCCACCCTAAACCTAAACATATTTTCATCCCCACCAATTATCTCCTCAAAGCACTTTTCCATCTTGCCTTGGAGATCTTCCGCCATCTTGCGTTCTCGTGCCGGGCTCCTCTCGAATGCGAATGCGTTCTCGATGGACTCGATGAATGCGCTAGGGTTTGACACGTTCTCGGTTTCTCGAGTCAAATCACTCGAAATCGGGCTCAACTCCCCTTGCTTATTTTCTTCACTAGTGTTGTTCTCTTCATCTTCTTCTTGATCGTCTTCCGCCATGACATTGAGATCAAGGCCTACAATGTCACCAAATCCCTTCTCGGTGGTGCCGGTCCTCGGGTTCTTGGGTTTCTTGGCTGATTCCCAGTTGGCAACCATCGCCTTGCGCTTATGGTCCAAATTGAGCACCTCAAAATTAGAATTGGTACCTCTAGTACTTTTTGTCTCGCTGATGTGGAGTGTCATTTGGATCACAATAGATTCCTTGTTCTTCACGTCATTTCCAAAGCCCGCAAATTCCCCGTCTTTAGTCAAAATAAATATTGCTTGGCCGAAATCGGCAGGATCTTTTCTAGTCACTTCTCCACCGCCACCAAATTTACCAGCCTCAAAACCATCACAGAGGAATTTCATAAGCTGGGTATCCACTGAATCAATGTCTTCAACAAGCACCACAATTTTCTTGTGGGACATTAGGGCTTTCGTGATGAGTCCGATCTCCGAGTCTTGGCTTCTCTCTCCAACATATCCCTTAATTCCTTGTCTTTTCAGTTGAAGGAGCATATCGGCGGAGCCAAGAACGGATTCGGCCACAGCGCAGGCGAGCCGCCTTTTCCCTATCAAGTCATTGCCATGGAGGAGCAACCAAGTGATCTCCCGGGATTCGGAGGTGACGATGGCTTCCGCAATTGAAGGAGTGGTTTCTGATTGCCAAGGCACATTCTCCTTCAAAACCCTACACATTTCGCCTCTTTCCACTTTCCCAAACTCATGATGATCAAGAGAGGTGGAGAAGCAATTAATATTACTATTCCCAAGAGCCAGTGTTATCTTCTCCTCGTTGCCTATTTCACTTGGATGTTCATGATCATTATGCTTCCGGGCCTCCTGACCATCGAAATTGAACTCGATCACGCACGATTGTTGTCGGCGAAAGCGCGGAATATTGGAGCCGGGCCTCGGCGCTGGATGATCAACAAATGAGATGGAATTTGAGTCTTGGAAAATGTTGTTGTTGTTGTTGCTGCTGCTACTCTGGTTAGGCCACAAAGGGTGTGAAAATGAGCTTTGACTCTCACTAGTTATATTATGCCTTGCTTGGTGTAGACTATGACACAATCTACTCCACTTTTTCTTCAGCTCAACCAATTCATCCTTTAAAAAAAAAAAAATAATAATAATAATAAGCACACCCCAAATTACACTAATCTCACAATTAATTATTATAATTACTATCAAGTTAATTAAAAATATAAATACATAAAAAAAAAAAAGAAGGCAAATTAGACAGGAACGTAATTATTAGTACCAAATGAGGAGGTTGGGGGGGATGAGGTTGGAGCCAGGCAGGCAATTTGTTGTGGGGCGATGCAGAAGATGATCTGAGCGCCAACTGATGAGCCTCTTTGTCAAAGTTTGAAGAGCATTCTCTGCACAAACTCTGCAGCTTGCTCTTGTTCTTGTTCTTGCTGTCGTTGTTGTTTGGTTGTGACATTTTTTCTTCTTTGGAGATGAAGAAGGGCTTTGTTTCCTTCCCCAATTGCTCTTGTGACGACATTAATCTCCTCGACTCATGGAAACTGTCGTGTAAAAGTTACAAACCCCCCCCCCCCCCCCCCCAAAAAAAAAAAAAAGTTTTAAAAAACTTGCGCGAATTTTAACAAGAATATTATTATTCGAATAAAATTTAAAAAGAAAAACAATAATTTTTGGAAGGAAAATAATTGAATTCAAAAAGTTGTTTTGTCGCCAAGCATGCATGCTTTCAACATTATTCTTAAAAGCTGATCACATGTCATCACTACTTTGGACACATTAATTTACATATGCATAACAACATTAATTATGTCACATTGTTCATCACTAAAAAAACATTTTAGACTATTCCACCTATTATTATTTTTTTTCGTGAAATTTAAAACATTTTTTTTTCTCCTGTTTGTTTCAAATAAAACTGATGATGAGTACTCTTGCACAGGTAAAGCTGCAGTTGGACAGTGTTGTAAGTGATTATTGTGCTCTCAAGTATGGTAATTCGTCTACTTGTACGTACCCTTATCAGATTCCCTTTCTTTTATTTATATACATTTGTTGTTTTTGAAAAACCATCAGATTCTTTTTGAGCATGCATAAATGAATTAAAAACAGGAGCGGAGCCACCTATAATTGAATGGGGACATCTACTCACACTAAACTTTAATTATGTTCAATTTTGTTTAAAAAAAAGCTTTACTCTTTTTTTTTTTTTTTTCATTTTTTCTATATTAAAAATTGATTATCCCTACGTGAGCTATTCTAAAAAACTCTGCATAAAAACATATGTTGTTCTAAACCTTGAAAAAGAAATATTGAAATTAGAGGAGTTCATGTATTAAAATCAAGAAATAAAACCTTTAATTTTAGGTATTGAAAAACAGGATCCGTTGGTGAAATGAAAGCATGGTAATGAAAGTATAGACAAAAAAACAAAGAGAAAAAAAGAAAAAAAAAAAAAAAAAGAGGACAGAAGTGTGTCATTCGAATTTGTCTCACAAACCACACACAAACTTTTTTGTCTCAGTGCATCTGATGTCTTACAGAGTTCAGAGACTATATATATGTAGTAAGCTGGCTGGCAAATAGTACTACAAATATATATATATATATATATATAAAACATTCAATAACTGATAAATATCAAAATTAATTAATGCAAAAACATAAATTAGAGATAATAATAAATTAAATAAAGAAAGGATGAGTAATGAATGATTACCTGGAAAAATGAAGAAGATGAGGAGGAGGAGGAGGAGGAGGAGGATTGTTTTGAAGGGTCAAAGCGAGAGCAGGAGAACAGGCAGGAAGAGAAACAGCGTGAAGAGACCACTGCATCTCCAGAGGAGGGTCCCTCATTTGGCATCTCATGTATGTCTGATAGCTTGCACTCCCCATTATCCTCACCTCCTTTTTATTCTTTTCTTTCTTCTTATTATTTTCATTTACTATCCCTGCTATTTCCTCAACCACATGATCTACTGCCTTGTAATGGTCATGATCTTGATCATCATCATCATCATCCACCGTCCATTTGAGGTCTCCTGTGTATAGTATTATCACTCCATCATCGTGATGACGATCATGATCGTGATGAGTGGTGGTGATCATCATCATCATCTTCATGAGCTCGTCCTGCAGCTTCGTCTTGAGCTCCAACAAACGCTTCTCCACATCTTGTCTGTTCATGAGCCTCAAAGAAACCGGAGACAAGAACTCGAACAAACTCACGAACTTGGTCTTTCTCAGCTCCTGATGAGGAACCTCTCCTCTCTCAAACCTCCTCATGACTTCCAACACTATGCCTTCGCTCACACCCGCCGAATCGCCAACTATAACGATATTTCTCTTCTTCACATTCGCATTCGCATTCGCATCCGCATCCGCATTCGCGATGTTGTTGTCGATGTTGTTCGTCAAAAGAACCTCAAAAACCAACTTCACATCCTCTTCCTTCACAACATAATTCGAACAAGTACTACTGACTATGTTGTTGTTGTTGTTGTTGTTGGGGTAGTGACAATAGGGTACTTTTATGTTATGATGTTTTGGAGGTGAAAAGAGGAAATGAGGAGGGTGGTTGTGGTGAAAAGAGAAAGTGGGAGGAGTATGATCAGGAGAGCAAGGAGAAGAGAAAATCCCACCTGCGGAATTACTAGTGGAGTAATTGTAGTAGAAGTGACCGAAGACAGAAGTCGAAGCGGAGGAGAAGGAGGAGGCAGAGATGAAAGAAGCGGATTCAGCTTCAAGGTTGTTTTTAACGGCGGTGCTGGAGAAGCCGGCTTCTCTCATGACACGACTGACACTGGGGTCGTCAAGAATGGAGATCATGAGGCTCTCCAGCTCCACTTTGATGGCCAGAAGCGGAGGCTGTTGCTGGTGGTGGTGGTGCTGCTGTTGTTCGATGGAGCCTCGTCTCTGGTGGGCCTGAGCTCGCTTGAGAGCGGCGATGAGGGCGTTGGAGAGAGAAGGAAAGTGGTGGAGGGAAATATTATTCGTAGCAGAGTTGTTAGAAAGTGATGTGGTGGTGGAAGGAAGGCGGTTGAGAGCGACGTTGAAGCAGAGCTCGAGAGCGCGGCAGTGGAGAGGATGGCTGCTGATAAAAGCGCTACCAGAACTAGGAGGAGGAGGAGTATGAGGAAGAGAAGAGTATGAGTTAAGACAGGCTCTTCTGAAGAGAGAGGAGCGAGAATTACAAGACGAAGAAGGGCCAGAGGAGAGAAGAGTGGCGGCGACGTGGAGAGGAGTGAGGTGAGCATGGCCGCGGCGGCGGGCCAGAGAGAGGGAGTGCTTGAGCACCGCAGCAGCCTCCGCTGTGAGGGTCTGCTCAACTCCGCTTGTTATCACTCCTGAGCGCATTACAATTCCAATTCACCCACCCAATCACCCCCCCGGCAATAGAGAACTTCTAGCGTTTTTTAGGCACCAAAACTTGGTCTCTTTTGTAGTTTCTTTTCTTCTTCTAATATCGTATATAATTTCACCCTCCCCCTATATTTGTAGTATTTAGACCACCCTTGTATCTAAGCTAGCTAGGTAAACTAGTACTTTCTCTTACTTTCTTGCTTTCCAAACACCACCTTACATATAGTTCCCAAAGCTTCCTGAGAGAGAGAGAGATATATATATATATATATATATTTGGTTCAAAAGCTGAGAAAGAAGAACGAAGAAGAAGAAAATTAAAACATGCAGGAGAATAGTAGAAGGAGTGGTTAATGGGTGAAGAGAGAGTGTGTGTGTGTTTTTTTGAAAAGAAGAGTTTTTGGTTTTTTGTTCAGAGGCCAGAGGGTAGACCACGCCTCCTTCTTTATACTTCCGCTTTTGTTGAATGCTCTTTTCTTTTTCTTTTTCTTTTTCTTTTTTGTTTGCCATTTCTTTTGTCTTTAAATTAATTTCTGCACCCTTGATATTGCTACTATAATTTCTCTCTCTTCATGCCTACAATTATTTAAACAATTACAAAACCACGTTGGAGCTATAGCTAGGTGGTTAAGAAGAAGGATTTCGACATCTTAGTTCATAACTTCTAAGAGATTTTCTTTTATATCGGCATGACATAATTAGACTCTCATATCATTTTAAAAAAAAAAAAAAAAGAAAACAGTTAACAAGACTGCATCATATGTGTTTAATTACGACAACAAAACTCTTAATAGAAGATAGGCGCTTATTTTTAAAATCAGTTCTTTGAAAAACCAGTTAGCATCAATATTTGCGCTAATGCATCTTCTTATTAATTCCATCACTATAGCTAATTATAACTTGCAAATAATCATGGTGAACATAACACATGATAATCACGTAGAATTAATTTTATGAATTTGTTAATTCATGATGATACACATATGTGTATATATGTATATTTGTCATCCCTTCTTATATATATATATATATATATATACACATATTCGAAGAACAGTATATATAGATTTTGTTTGATAGGATATTATTATAGGGTAAGGTGTTATTTTCGATGAACACGTTCACTTGTTGTTGGGACTCGTAAAATATTAATATGTTACATGAAAATATATAGAGCGCGCGCGCGCACACATATACATATATATCATAATAAGGCATGATGCACCAATCAAATAATTTTACCTGATAATGATCAAAAGCTGCAAGAGAAGATATCAATCTACCCTCTACTTTTGTGTTTTATTCTACTGCTTTAATTATTATTATTATTACATTCCTTTCCTTTCCTTTTCCTTCCTTTTTGAAAGGTGTTTTTGTATATCTTTTTCTACTATATACAAGAATAATGCATGTGATATCAAAATCTTTTCTTTTGCTACTGAATAACAAGTTTTACAACTAATACTACTGAGATCATTAAGCTAATTAATTCTCTAGCTATATAGATTATACATATGCCATGTTATATTTTAAGAAATAATGATAAGAAAAAAAGAAAAAGGGGCTTCATGAAACGGAGTCCAGAAAGGGAACAGACGTCTTGAAAATATATTATACATATACACACACAATTGAGAGAAAGAGAAGAGAGAGAGAGGTTGAAGAGCAGCAGGGCTTTCCCTGCTTTATCTTCATTATGCTTTGAATGGACAGACAAATTGCCAGCAGAAATTCAAAAAAAGTACAAAAGTAGAAAGGTGTTAAAAGAAAGCCAGAGACACCCACCCAACTCACCAGACTGTACAGTGATGACTGATATATATATATATATATATACAAACTCAAAAATTATATGTTTTCGTACTTTTTTACCAATTAATTTTGGTTTTGTTGGGGTTTTACTATTTTGTTTCTTTATATATGATGATAAAGGAATAATAGGGTTTAGTGTTGGCTTATTCTCAAGGAAAAGGTAGTGAGGGGGAAAAAAAAAGAAGGTTAAAAGGAGTGTCTCTCTCTCTCTCTCTCTCTCACGCCAATCCTCGTAGAGAGACAGCATTTTATTCCCCACGTACCCAAAAAAAGCAACCCTCTGTCTGCTATCATACATTTGCATTATTAATGCCCTCTCTCTCTCTCTCTCTATATATATATATATGTATATGTATGTACATATATATGACTACAAACACCTTTTGTCTTTTAATCTCATATCATTCCCAACAACCCACTCAATTAATTACTTACCTATCTATGCATAAAGGGTGTAAAAACAGAAACCTCATCTCTATTAATGGACAAATTTGTGTTCAAATTGAGATTCATCATACCCTATTTATCATGATATATATCCTTGTTTATTGTGCCAAATCACGGCCTGTAGGACCATTGTTGTAGGTTTCGTTTAGCCAATTTATTATTTATTAATTGGATGATATGGAAAAATCGATACGAACCGTTTTGAATTTGATGAGTTGTTTTCGCAAGACAAGCCCAATTTATAGTACAATATTTCTATATATAGTTTATATATATATATATTTTCTTTTGATCATGTTGCAAGGCATAACTAGGATATAACCTCTCCCCATTATTATTATTATTATTATTATTATTATTATTATT
>JAFMPE010122075.1:377-11584 GCA_024759925.1 Ficus religiosa | reverse complement strand
TTAGATGTGCCTATAACTATTTCAAAATTTCAGACTTTAAAACCTTAATGGAAATGCTCCGCCATCGATTTTGTTAAATAAACGGAAAAAAAAAAAAAAAAACTCATGTGGCAATAAATTAGATTAAAGTTCAAAATAAAATCGTCAGTTTAATGTCAGTTTAATGTTAGAGTGGGTAACAAGAGGACAAAAACTCTAATATCAGTTAAAATCTTTAATTTTCTAAGAAAATGACGAAGTCTCAAATGAACCTAATCGTACTAAATCAGAAAGAAATAAACAAAAATAGACAAATTCATTCTCTCATTAAAAACAAAAAAATAAAAATCTTTAGAAAATTTAGACTCTCCATTTTTTTTTTTAAGGAAAAACATATGCATCAGTAGCGTATTTGGTCAGCCAAAAGATTATTACAATACAATTATCTAAATTACTTGCACACATTTGGTCGCAGACATGATTAGATGTATAGATCGAATCCTCACGCCCTAAAATATATATATATATATAAAAAAGGAACGGAGAAATCATCACAAATCCATTTCATTAGATTATAGTGGCAAAAAAAAAAAAAAAAACTGAAAACTACTAATTAAAAACCTGGAAAACAAGGTCCCAACAAATCTTAGAATGAGCTTTCCAATCATCCTGAATAGCTATAATTTGGAGCCCTTATCGCATTTCCACTTCTTTTCACCGTGCTTTCTGCAGAATTGTCTCTTAATCCCTGTAAGATTACCGAATGGTCGTGACGTATCATGACGAACGCATGAAGGCTCCGGGAAGATAGACTTTTTTCCTGACCTCATTGCTCGGTTGTTGCTTCAGATTCAACGATAAATTATGCGTTCGCTGATGGAGACGAAGATTTTGTTGCCTTTGGAAGATTCTGTTACAGACGTCGCAGATGAACTGGTTTGTCGCTATAAGAGTATCCGGCGACACCAATTTAACCTCCATATCTGAATATAAAAAATAATTAGGAACTCAGAAAACCAGAAAACTAAAGAGAACAGAATAATTGTGATTGGAGGGAAAAAAATAAAAAATAAAAACATGGCATTAAAACAATGTTACAAAATTTTTAACTGAAAACCAGTCTTCAATTTTTTAAAATTGTTTAAAAATAAAACAATCAAATTAAAGAAGTAAAATAATTATAAGTAAGCCTCCAAACCATTTATCATTTCTGCTGCTCCTTCCATCAACGGCTTTAGATTTGATATTGAATTTCGGCCTGCTTGCGTCTCCAACGATGATCACGATTCAGCCTATGTTGATATCTTTTTTTTCTTTTTCTTTTCTTTTTTTTTTTTTAAAGAAGGAGATCAGATGAAAAAAATAGAATTTCAAAATTAAATAGTACGCAAAAGAACATTAGATTGGAAGGCCTTTAAGATCTTCTTCGGAGGGTCCAAAACTAGGTAAGTGAAGGACAGAGGTGGGCGATTATGCCCAAAGAAACAAAAAGGAAAAAAAAAAAAAAAAACCTAATAAATTCGAGGAGGAAACTTCAATGCTCTATCTCTCTCTCTAAATCCCCTTTTCTCTCTCTTCAACAATGTAAAAAACGTTATTAAGCCAAGTAAGAGGAGGTCGCATAGAGTTTGGAACTTGAAGCTAACCTTTCATGGTTTTATCAGCTGGCATGAAAAAGAAACAAAAGCGAAAATTCACAAATTTGAAGGTCTTTTCTAGAGAGAGAAAGAGAAAAATAGTGAGACAGAGAGTGTGAGAAAGGAAAGAAAGTTGAAGATCATAAATCCGGCATGTCAGCTTGCTACGTCTTCAGCCAATTGCTAATATAAAATGAAGTGTACAAAAAAGCAAGATAAAGAAAAAGTTTAAAAAAAAATGTTAGCAGACAAACTGCCAAAAACCATTAAATATACTTAAAAAACCAGAAGTTAAAGAATCATTTAAAAAAAAAAAATAGTTGATTTCCAACGAGAAATTTAAGAACCAGAAGTAGTTGCCTGAAGTCATCCGCGAAAGAACGAAAAAAAAAAAAAAAAAAGGCAGCCATTGAGGTCAGTCGTCAGCAGCCTGCCACCGATCCTTTAAATTTACTTAACTTAAAAGAATAACATATCATTTGTTTTTATTTGGATTATCTACGGATTGCATGTATTGGTCGACGAATCACCTCAAAGGCGAAAACGACATATAGTTTTTAGTACTTCCAAGAAACGACATCAAACCTTGTCGTTGACATAAACATGTCGTCAGTTCACAAACCAAACGACAGCATTTAATCTGATGAAAAGGACTTTTGACGTGTCATTGACCATGAAAAATAATAATAATAATAATAAAATACGTGTCGTATTATCCAATGAACAATTCTTGCAGTCATGCAAGGGACTTGGTGGCAAGGCAGAGAAGGGTTTTGGTGTTAGACGTTAGTCCACGGCGGGTTTCGAATCGCCGGAAAGTGGTAAGATCTTTGAATTACATGTCAAATTTCCAGCCATTCGTATCGGTATCTTCAATGGATGAGCCTCTGGAGATGGAGGGACATGAGGAACAAACAGGGGGAAAACAGAGGAAGAGCCAAAACAGGGGAATTAGAAGAAAGACTTTTTTTCTGTTCTTCTTCTTTTGCTTTTCCTTTTAAGGGAACATGAAATAATGCATACCAAAGTTTTGCTTACCGTATATAAACAACTAATTATCGAGTCTCAAATCCACCCTTAAAACCACTTAAACAATATGCACGAATTTCAGCCTGCTGCCAAAAAAAAAAAAAAAAAAAACAGAGAGAGAGAGAGAGAGAGCAAACGACATATCATTTGCCTTTGAAGACATGATTAAACGACAAGAGCCACGACTAGCTTCTCCTACTACAATACACGTGCCATCCTAAACGAAGTTGGCATAAAACAGACAGAGAGATTAGAGTAATAAGTAAGACAAATATTTTTTTTTTGCCGGTTAAGTAAGACAAATATTTAATATTCCAACACCAAAGCCTGCCAATATAATTGTAAACACTACAATAATGAAGCATCAAACACAAATAAAACAATGAATTTAAAAATAAAAACAAGCAAACAAAACAAAGTTTGTTTCTCCCAACAAATTTTTGTCCTTTCTCATCGAAGAATCCTTCCATTTTACACCCAAAGCATCTTCAAACCCACAAAAGAACTTCACCAAAAACCAAAACCATTAAGAAAACCAAAAATTTCCCATCTTAAAAAAAAAAAAAAAAAAAAAGAATTGAAGAAGTGATGGCCAATCCCTTGAGTCCCACCTCAAACTTCTTCTTCATGCTATTTGCCATAACTCTCCTCTACATAGCCTACACCATCCCAAACCTCCAACCAAAGCAAACCAACCTAGTCTTCTACGTGCATGACTACTTCACCGGAGACGACACGTCGGCCGCCACGGTGGCGGGCAAGAGTGGGCCCGCATCGAGCGTCCTCCACTTCGGCACGCTAGTGGCGGTCGACGACAAGGTGACGGCGGGGCCCAGCGTGGAGTCAAAGGAGATAGGGAGGGCACAAGGGATGTACATAAACTCGGCACTTGATGGGAAAGGGTTGCACATGGTTTTCTCAGTGATATTCACAGATGGGGAGTTCAAAGGAAGCAGTTTGGAGATACAAGGAACCGATCTCTTCTCCATGGAGTCACGTGAGTTTGGTGTTGTTTCTGGGACTGGCTATTTCAGGTTTGTCAAAGGCTATGGGGTTATGGAGACTCACTCCATGGATTTGGCTTATCTTAGGGCTGTCATTAAGCACAATATCACTGTAAAGCATTATTGATATATATATATATATATCTATGTACGTATTTGAATTTGGAGATGAGAATTTTGATATTTGCACCTCATGATAGAGAGAGGTATGAAAGTACTGCCAGATTATGCCTATAATCACAGAATTATAGATACAATATATTTTCTTTTTTGAATACGGGTGTTATGGAGACTCACTTTATTAATTTAAAAGGAGACCTCCAAGTTATATTAACAAATCCTGTGAGAGGGTTGATTAGGCGACCGTAAGAGCGTTAGTATCTAATCAATCCTTAGAAACTGCTGTCTAAGCAACCCTACAAACAATAACGGAGTCAGAATATTATTTTAATAAAGGTATATATTAAAAATATAATTTTTAGGAGGATTTATAGAGAGAATTAATTTTTGACAGGGATTACTCGGCAAAAAATGAGTTGACCAATGAATCGAGAACTTGGGAGAGAAAAGCCCATATTACATTTCATTTGCTTCTTTGCTCACTTCCATTTGCTTTGAAGCGCACCAAAATGTATTTTTACAAGTTTGGATGTGCTTTGATAATGGGTTTAATTTGTCAACAATTTCTTGTCCCCTCAACATCAAATTTGAGGATTTTGGTCTGAATCAAGATTTTTTTGCAATATTAATAAGAGTTCTGAGTTCATATCAATTTCATATCCGCTAGGATCAATCTTTTCAGAAACGAATTTGGTGTTTTTTTTTTTTTTTTTTTTGGTTAAGGGAAACTAATTTGTTCACGTTTATTTTGCATGAAAATGAAAGATAAGATGAGTGGTCATTTTCTATCTCATTCAATCATGTACTTACTTAAAAAATAAATGATGAATATTTAGGATGTCACACAACGTGTTAACAATTTTCTTAGTCTTTTTCCTTCAACAATAACAATAAAGAAATTACAGTAAACAACAGCAGTAACAACAACAAATAACATGGTTTGAAAATATTTTAAGTAAACAATAGTAAATAACAACTTTACTGGGTAAATAATCTATTCGCTTTAAGCGATTCACTTCTTTCTCTCTAAAACATAAGCTGCTTTAATATTCAAAGAAGTTTTTTTTTTTTTTTTTTTTTTTCCCTTGCAATAACATCTTTACTCCTAGGAAGCTAATAAGAAAGGGTAGATAGAGTAATAAAGGAAATAATTTTGTTCATCAAATCTTGCGATAAACGAAAAGACACTTCCCATATATCTGAGAAATGCACACTCCTCATAATGTTTGTTAATTACCACTCATAAAATTTCTTTATAACATCTCCAATAGTGTTACATAATAACACTCTTTATATAGGTAGTCAGATGACAATCTTATATGCAACTGCTTCAATGATACTTCTCACCATCCTTATATATCGAAAACTGAATAATACAAGAGTCACATAAAAAGTTCATATGTTATTTTAATTAATATATATATATATAATGGTCCAACAATAATATGTCTTTGTGGAAAATATCACTCTCTACGGAGTTACTTCAATGACACTTCACTTGTTGTCTCAAATGTGCATCACCAAGTAACCGTACGTGACATCAACGATGACAAAGAGTCCAGATCTATTATCCTAATTTTCTTATCTTGTTGGTTAGCACTCTACTTCTCATTTGTGATGTCATCTACATTTAACAATCCGATAATATAAATAGAAATTAAATAATAAGAATACTTGAGCAATTAAGTGAGGCATCAACATTTAATTAAAAGGATAACCAATGAGACAAGAAAACAAAGTAATAAATCTTGACTCGGTGATAGAAAGGGAGGAGGAGAGATGACATAATTGTAATAAGGAGATTAAGTGGGCAGACATCCTCAATTTCTCAAGCCACTATGTTACATGAGATTTTCTTGCGTTAAAGTCCCAAAAAAAAAAAAAGGGTGGGGTGAGTTAAAAGAGTACACTTTTAAAGGATGGGTAATTGAATATACCATTTCTATAAGAGAAGTCGAAGAAACACAATTTTAAGTGAACAAAAATGTTTTTTTTTTTTGGTTATATGGGTATGACATGATTGTTAAGAAGGTTCTATTTGATGTTAAGAAGGTTTAAGGTTATGTGAACCTGATATGAACCTGATCAAATTAAAAAGTAAGTGAACCTGATATGTTAGTTGTTAAAGGTTTAAGAGTATAATTCTTGACCATCCAATCAATGGACTTGGACCCAATCAACATGGCTTCACAAATTTTTTTTTTTTTTTTTTTTTGGTTATACGCAAGAATACCATTAATTTGATATCTCTTATATTTATGCCCATGATAATATTAAAATTGATAATTTTATTATTTTATAATATTAAAATTATCAAATTTAATATTAAAATAGATAAAATTATAAGGAATTACTTAAAACATTACTTTGCATCTAATTTTCCCCTTTTCGCCGTGGTTTAGGTGAATTTTGGACATTATAAGCCACAGTGCACCTAAATTACGCAAAGGTGTGAGACCATGTTGGGCGAGAAGACTTATGGCCCAGAGTTACAACACTGCCACGACAAAGGCCCATCTGCATCCGGACATATAAAAGATAAGTCTAATATGTGAAACTTCTTCTTTGCAACCAAACCGCCAAAATCCTGGTTCTTGTTATTGTGAACACAGTATCTGCAGTATGTCTCTTTCCACCGCGCTAACTCTTTCTTCTAACACAACAGTTTCTTCTCAAAATCAAGGTCTTTTATCTTATGACATCACTATTTTCTGTATCTTTTTCTCTTTCCTTTTCTACTGAGATGATATAAATTTTGTGCTGGCTTTAAAGCTAGAGTGAAACTAAGGAGCAACAGTATAGCACTTCAAAATGTCAGAAACCTCGTAAGAACTGTGGGAGTTTCTTCAATTTCGTCTTCTCCGGTGGAATCTCTTCAAAAGGGCAACTGGGTCAAGCTCATTTGTGGTGCAAGCTTTGAGGTAAGCTTCAAAAAATCATAAACCCATTTTGAGTTTTTTCTTTTTTTATTTTTTAAGACTGAAATTTTCCTGTATTGTTCTCTTAGGATGTGGTTGATATCAGAAATCTCTCTCTTGTTTACACTCTTGCTGGAGGTGAGAAAGCTCTTCAATATGCATTCGTCTGTATATAATTACACGCACACACATGTATGTATATTCGTGTATTTATATACATCTTATTTGAGTGTGAATAAAATGGTGGTGGGGCAGTGGATTGTATAGATTGTGCTGCAGAAGCATCAGTTGTGAGTGCGGTGAACGAGGGAATAGAAGCAGCCATAGAGATCTCTTCTCTCCCAAGGCCTTGGGTCATGATAAGTGTTAATGATGATGAAGATCTTCATTTTCGCAAGGCTGGTAACTCTCTGAATAGTTTTTTATTATTAGTGTTTTTTGTTTTTTGTTTTTTGTTTTTTGGTTTTATTTTGGGTGTGGAATATCTTTTATTAGATATGTGGTAAAACAAAGAAAAAGAAAATATTTTATATTAACTTTGTTTTGTCTTCTATAATACTGTTTTGTCTTCTATTATAATTACAGAACGTGTACTTGGGGCCTTTTTTGTAACTTTTTTGATATCATGGGTTTGTAGTAAATTTGAATATTTGAGACTTTAGTTTAGTACAGAATTATTTAAATCACTTGGGAAAGTTCGTTTCTTTATTCAAGTTTAGTAAAAAACTTCTACGGGCCGGATGATTTCTTATCATATTTTATGTTAGCTTACGAGATTAATTCATGGCATGACTCTTATAGTTATATCTAAGTCATGATATGGTTTTTAATTATCAACTTGAGAATAAGCTTATTTTCCTCCCAAAACCAACTTAGGCTAAGATTGAACAATAAAAAATGAGTTATGAGTTTATTCGTTTCTCAACAGAATTTGATCCTGAGGATTGTCCTGCTGACTGTTCAAGGCCTTGTCAAACGGTTTGTCCAGCTAATGCAATATCTCTTCACGATAGAAATTCAACATCACAAATATCCTTTGGCGCCATTTCACAAGTCGGATTTGAGGTTTGTTCTTTTTTTTTTTTTTTTTTTTTTTTTTTTTTAATGTGCTTTTCATATTTACTACATATGTTTTTTCGTCGTTAGAAAGGTTTAAAATTTATGGTCAAATTCGAAATGTGGTAAAAAAATGCAGGGTGGAGTTCTAACCGAGCGCTGTTATGGATGTGGCCGTTGCTTTCCTATTTGTCCATATGACAAAATAAGTAAATGTTCATGTTATGTTACTTGTGTTCGCTTTTTGCTGTCCCCTTTTCTGTAGTTTATAGAAATTCTCTCCCTTTTCACAACCGAAAACAAGTTTGACATTCAATCCTCGCATCGTTTTCTTGTTGTTGTTATCATTATTTTGGCTCATGTTCAACTTGAACAAAAATTGTGAAAATTGATTTAGATGTGGTTACATACATAAGAGATGCTAATGCTACGGCCGAGCTTATTAAAAGAGATGATGTTGATGCTTTGGAGATCCACACCAGTGCAAGGTACAGTTTTTTTATCTCACTCATGGAAACTAGTTGGTTGACGAAACAGACATACCGCTGTTGAAGCATCAATACTTGTATCTGAACTAAGTGGTGATCTATTTAGGCAGACTTCTCCGTTTAAACAACTTTGGGATGGTTTGCAAGATTCAATTAGACATATCAGATTAGTGGCAGTAAGTGTGGCTCCTACCCTTTTTGTTCAAGTACTAAAACGCTTTGAGGCACCGCCAGTGCTAAGCACTATAATTGAAGGCCTTATACGTAGGTTCCGTGTTATGGGACCACCTACTCTCTATTACCAAGTGGTGCTGAGCACTGGTGGAATTATTTGCGGAGTTCCTAAGATAATCTTTTCATTCTTTCTTTCTTTTTTTTTTTTTTTTTTTTTTTTTTTTGGGTTATTTGCAGGTTAGTTTACCTGATATTGGCGAGGCAACTATTACTTCGATGAATTCAATGTATTCGATCATGGAACCTCATCTACATTGCTTAAATCTGTGGCAGGTTGGCCTTCAGTTTTCTGAAACATAGCAATATTGTTGAATGATTTCCAGTAGTCTACTGGAATTCTATCCGTTTCACATTATCGGTGTTAGTTTGGTACTGGCTTTAGAGGCCTAAAAGTCATTTCACATAACATGATGCAAGCAGCGTGTTTGCTGCATAAGAAAATTTTGCAGTTAGTCAGTCTCCTTTTGCATTAGTAAACTAAACGTAGAACTTCTTTCAAAGAGCACTGCAAAACAATCCTAAATCAAGCCATGGCATTGTGAACTACAGTTAGATGGCCGCCCAATGAGCGGAGATATTGGCCGAGGTGCAACTAGGGCATCCATTGCTTTCGCACTTCGCTTGGCTGCTGCTCAAGAGAGACCCAATGGTTTGTGTGGACGTGCTTACCTTTTCCATGGATGTTGTAATTTGTCTCTTCAGACAAGGCTTTGTCCAAATCATTTCCTTGACATTTCAGGTTTTCTTCAACTGGCGGGTGGCACTAATGCTCACACAGTTGACGGGTTGAGAAAAGTCGGGCTTTTTCGGACATCATCCTCTTCCAGTATGGTTGCCCCTCTCAGTCACTTCATTTCTGCCTACATTCTATTACATTTCCAGTTTCGGTTTTTCCTCATTTTCCCTTTTCCATTTTACAAGAGAACTCCAGAGATGAAAAACTAAAGGTTGGTTCATCTAATCCTCTGAATGCTTCAATTGCCGGTGTTGCATATGGTGGCTATGCAAGAAAGGTTAGTCTTGTTGCCAAATATATAGAGTTCTGTATATATTTTCAATTCTTTGCTGGGTATCAAGGTTACAATTTTCATAACTTTGTTGTTCAGATTGTTGGGAGAGTCTTAAGTACTATGCAATTGCACCACGGTGCCGTTCACATCGAAGAACACCCGGAACATCTTCTTCAAGCGCTTAGAGAAGCCCTTGCTTTAGTTGGAACTGTGAAATGTTATGATCCGTCACCATTCCTTTTACAATAGCTTTGGTTTAAAATTGGCATTTTCTTTTCAGGGCAGGGCACATGTGAACATCAAAAATTGCAGAAGCATATGTAAATACAATAAATTATAAAATAACTTTTTGAAAATGTCCATATAATCTTTTATCATCCCCACCTTTTTTTTTTTTAAACGAATTTACAAAGTTGAGAAGATGAGTATTTTTGATCAGTGAAGTTTATCTAAAAAAATGCTTCTTATTCTTCTTCTTCTTCTTCTTTTTTTTTTTTTTTTTTTTTTTTTTTTTTTTCAGTATGCATTGTTTTATTTGATATTCCACAAGAAATTAACATACAAAAAACAGGGCCGAATCAAGTGGCTTAACAATCAGCAGGTAAAGCATTTATCATCCCTGGGCTAAGTCTAAATTATGAAGCATTGCTAGTGGTTTCTCAATATAATACTTCAGGAGACGCAAAATTCTGTCCTCCAAAGTGAAAAACACTATAAAGGCACGCACAGGAAAAGGGTCAACGTCCGAAAGTGTCTGTCATTTTTCTCACACGGACTTCTTCAGCAGTTCTTCAGATGGAATCTCCAAGGTTGCCCCTGCATGCTCTTTATCCGGCTTCACTTCTGTAGCAGTTAACAATAGTATATTTTCGTAAGGAACTAAGAGCGTATGACATTCGTAACCCAATCACTAAATTTAGCCAGAATTTTAACAAATATGGGCTACAAAAATGAAATGCAATTCAGGCCTTCGTATGGGAAGGAAATAGGAATTACCATAACCGCCACGATCGTTGAGCTTGGCTTGCACGATCATGTTGGTGATGAAATGAGAGGCCTCACGAGCCTCTTCAAGATGTCTCTGAACTTCCTCCTTTGACGTCACGTGCCGGTTCTCTTCAAATTTACGGCGGACCTCGGCAGCTGACTGTGTCAGCATGAAGGAATCACCAGCGAAGGTCTTCCTAGTCGCTCTTAGAACTGCTCTGTAAGCACCCAACACCTCCACTCTTCCCATCTCAACAAGTCTGCGATTTGTGTAGCTGCTCTACACTTTGGCTTCTTTTAGTTAGGCGAAGTATTGTACCACGTCAGGCCTGCACAGCATGCAACGCATGGACAATGCACAAGTAGCCCCAGAAGCAAGCTATTGTGGTGGGCCCTGGTGAGAGGGAAATGGAATTTATAGACCATTCTTTTGATACCCAAAGTTTCAATCGCAAGTCATTCAAATTTATAGCTACATTTTAGTTGGATCAAGCATAAGACCTCATCTACATGGTAAAGAAAAACAAAAACACAAAACAAAACTGTAAGAGTCGTCTAATCCAACCAACTACTTTTGTACCAGTGTAATTCTTGGCATGTTAAGTATATCTACGTTGCTCAGAGAAATTGATGGGCATTGTCACTGACTCACTTTCAACAACTACATAGCTGCAACTCCTTGCTTGTTTTCTCTTGAATTCTTAAAAATACAAAGAGATGAATAACATGTTTCTTCCTTTTTTTT
>JAFMPE010122064.1:1117-12372 GCA_024759925.1 Ficus religiosa | reverse complement strand
TAGTCCAACCCGACCTAACGCGGGTCGGTACGACACAGGCAAGCTTGCTTGCCATCTTGCTTACTTGTCATGTCATATTTTAATCTTATTCTTGTCACAAGAACTTGTGAACATGCCTCGTGATGTCACACATACATACTTCATGTCTTAATCATAACATAATTTTAACATAGCATGCATCATGAACTTGACTTGTCATACATCGTAACATAACCATATCATAACTTTACGTATCCTATATCATTTCTAGCATCCCAACATTACATACATATAGCATAACATATAACATAACATGCATCAAACATACTTCATAGCATACATCGAACATACTTAGGCAAGTATCACAACAAAGCCTATGCTGTAGGCGGAGTTGTACTTACCTTGTTTACTATGTCTAGTATACTGCTGCTCCACCTCAGGATACAATAGCAGACTATCTCCTGCTATAATAAAGGACATAGGTAAGGATCTCTAGTCATAAGCGTAAAATGTTGGTGACCTAACGAACATGCATACATAGTCTTAGTTATATGTCCCCTATACATAAAATATCTTATTTGGTTATAATAAGTAACCTTTGAAGTGGTCAACCTAAGTCAACCCAGGTCAACATCTTGGTCAACTAAGGTCAACATTCCATGGGTCAAACTTGGGCTTTGGGGCCAAGCCCAGTAACTTGGGTATCTTACCTGGTTACCATCCGTTACCGTCTTACTACTTAACTTTGGCTTTAAAAATCCCTTGTTCCTTTGTCTTGGAAAATTTGGTGAATTCAGTTCAAAAATCCTTTGCTTAACTTATAAAAATTCATGATTCTTAAGGTGGGGTCTTATAAAAATCGTTAAGGGCTAGAAACTACCATTGGAACAGTTTTCACAGTCAAAACATTGGGTTCGGTGAAAAATACAGTTTTCCTGAATTGTTTTAGAAAATCCTGTGCAGGAATTTCCTGTTTTCTGCACAGTTCTTAAAAATCCATTTCTATTTAAAAATATGGATTGAATTTGAAAAAGTTATCTTCATGAAAGTTTTAACTCTTGAAAAGTCCTACAGCTTTTGTGTTTTTCAGAAAACCCAGTTTGGACTCTAACGTGCTATTATTCCTTGTTGAACTTACCTGGTCGTGCATGAAACCTAGGCAACGTCAGGCTCGGATTTTCATAAAAACCGAGGCCGTTGGAGTCTTATTTTGGAAAACCATTTGTGCTGCCCCTTAGGAAAAACCCTTCTCTACAACTTTTATGTTTTACGTTTTTCCCAATTCGGCCTCTAAAGGCCTCAAATTTCACTTTCCAGAAAACTGGCCAGTTTGTACCCGAACTGGCAGTTTTTGTTCTTAAATTCATTTTTCATCCTAATATGCACACACTACCTCAACCGACAACAGCGGGAGCCTAAGATCACATATGCAGCATTTTCTAACGTCCCAATCCAACATTCATGTGACCCGATCATGTCCATGCAAACCAATAACGAAAATGCATCACCTAGGGTTTGCATGGTTCTAGGTTCATTCAAACCATTCCATTCATTCATGTTTCAATCCTAGCAACCTAACATGTTCATACAACATCATTCACATACTTGGGGACATACAACTACATCAAGCATAAAACATATAAGCCCTAAGTTCAAGCATCTAAAGCATAAAACCATGCATACTAAGCAAAATAAACCACCGTACCATAAATAAAGCACCAAACCTGCATACTTCTAAACTAGGGCAACAAAATTAATTGAGCTTATGCTCTTACAATTTTCAACTTGAAATACATATAAATTTCAAATTGAAACTTAATTAAAGAGTTTTGGGCTATGGGAGAGTTACCTTGATCAACCCTAGGAGTTGTTAGGGTTTGGGTCCGAAAATCTCCCCCCCGCCCCCCTAAGTTCCTTCTAACAACCGGCCTTCTCCCTCCAAAGGCCACCAAAAATCTTTTCGGCCACTCTGTTGGTTCTCACAAGTCCGGCCAACCTTCCTAACCTTCCGTTCTTCATTTTTCTCTTTCCCTTTCTTTCTCTCCCACAACCAGCCCTTTGGCTTCAAATGGACAGAAAAAATTTTTTCAAACTTTTTCTTGTGTTCTAGCTCAAATCTGACCATTCCTCTTAGATTTCCCCTTTGAGTTTTTGATTTTCTCTCTTCTCTCTTTCCTTCCTTAAGCTCGGTTTTGGAGAAGAAAAATGGGCAAGGTTTGGCTAGATTTTCCAATTTTTGGGCATAAAATGGCCACCACCTCACACCTATTTATAGGTGTGGGAAAACTTCTTAAATTTGCAAAAAAGTCCCTGAAGAAGCAAAAAATTGCACAAATGGGAGCTTAGGTGGCCGGCCAAGACAAGTCTAGAACAATCCATATTTCTTTCCAATTTTTGCTTAATTAATTATGATGTCATAATTGTGGGATTAGGTGATGTAAGCATCATTAGGGCTTGTTTGGCCTTTTCTTGAATATGCAGTCCATTTTTAGGCTAATACACAGATATTTCCAATACTGTGTTCATTAATACACAATACTATTATATTATACTGCAGTCCAAAATTCATCTATGTAAAAATGGACTGTATAAAATTTTTCTTATTTTTTTAAGCCCTTTTGCCCTTTATTCCTAACTTGGTGTGCTTGCTTTTTCTATGGTGGTTTCAAATCCTATTCATGCTATCTTGCCCGTAAAAATGGTTTTCGCAGTATATTTCCATACTGCTTTGCCATAATATTATATAGTCATCTCTTTGACCATTCTAGTTAAACTTTGACTTTCTTGGTCAGCTTTGACTTTTCTTGGTCAAACTTTGACCAACATAAAATCATAGAATTTTTCATCCCTTTTTACTCAAAAGGTCACATGCTAGTCTAAGCAATCATTTTTGAGTCTTATAAGGTCATAAGAACTCATAAAATTAAACAAAAACTCTTGATCGAGCTTTTCATAATTACCTTCACGGTACACATTAAATTCCTTTGAGAGGAAATAATAATATCAAAAAACTAGGTAATACAATCTACCCCCCCTTAAAAATTTTCGTCCTCGAAAATTAGAACAACTCGTGGTAGTTCTTTCTCATCTCCTCTTCTAATTCCCAGGTTGCCTCTTCAACCTTATGGTTTTGCCATAAAACCTTAACCATGGGAATGGTTCTATTTCTTAAGATATTTTCTTTCCGATCCAGAATTCGAACTAGTTTCTCTTCGTAAGTCAAATCCGTTTGAACCTCCACTGGTTCTTGACTAAGCACATGGGAAAGATCTGGTACGTACTTCTTCAGCATCGAAACGTGGAAAACGTTGTGCATCGAAGCTAACTCTGGCGGTAGGGCAAGCTTGTAGGCTACTTTCCCAATCCTCTCAAGGATCTTAAACGGTCCGGTATACCTTGGACTAAGCTTCCCCTTTTTCCCAAACCGCATTACTCCTTTCATAGGAGCAATCTTGATGAATACAGTATCTCCGACTTGAAACTCCAAAGGCCTTCTGCGTTTATCGACATAACTTTTCTGTTGGCTAAAAGCTATGTCGAGCCTCTGCTTAATCTTCTTGATGTCTTCAGAGGTCTTCTGGATGAAATCCGTTGTCTAGAGTTGTTTTTGTCCAACTTCCTACCAATGAATAGGAGATCGAAATTTCCTTCCATACAATGCTTCAAATGAAGCCATACCAATTGAAGTGTGATAACTGTTGTTATATGAGAATTCGATCAATGACAACTTCTGATCCCAGTTTCCTTTGAAATCCAGGACACATGATCTTAGCATATCTTCCAGTGTTTGGATGGTTCGTTCCGATTGACCGTCAGTTTGGGGATGAAATGCCGCACTGAACTTCAGTTTTGACCCCATGGTGTTATGAACATTGGTCCAAAATCGAGAGGTGAAACGTCCATCACGGTCTGAAATGATCGATTTTGGCACTCCATGCAGTTTGACGATCTGAGATACGTAAATTTCAGCCAATTTCTCCACTGAAAATATGGCCTTGATCGCAATAAAGTGGGCCGATTTGGTTAATCTATCCACAAGAACCCAAATCGTATCATTCCCACTTGCAGTTCTGGGTAGTCCTACTATGAAATCCATAGTAATTTGCTCCCATTTCCATTCAGGAAGCTCTATTTTCTACAAAACTCCACCAGGATGGCAATGTTCAGCCTTAACTTTCTGACAAGTTAGGCATTTTGACATAAATTCTACTATCACATTCTTCATATTTGGCCACCAATAATTTTATCGGAGGTCCTTGTACATCTTGGAAGCTCTGGATGTACCGAGTATGGCGTCTTATGTGCTTCAGACATAATTTGATCCTTTAAAAACTCAAAATTAAGAACACAAATCCTTCCTTTGAAGTAAATAACACCATTAGCAGAGGTCTTGAACTCCTTGTTCTTGCCACCAAAAAGTTGCGCTTTTAGCAAAAATGAATCTTTTTCCTGATGCAACTTGATGAAATCTAGCAGATCGGATTAAAGGGTTAGAGAAGACAATCTTCCTATTATTATCTCCAAGTTGAACTCAGAAATCTCCCTTTGTAGAGGCTTAGAGAATGCTTCAATAGACATTAGCATGCCTACTGATTTCCTACTTAAGGCATCGGCTACCCCGTTTGCCTTTCCAGGGTGGTAAAGAATCTTAAAATCATAGTCCTTTACAAGCTCTAGCCATCTACGCTGTCTCATGTTTAGCTCTTTCTGAGTAAAAATATACTTGAGACTCTGATGATCGGTGTAGATTTCGCATTTGTTTCCATATAAATAGTGTCTCCAAATCTTGAGTGCGAAAACTGCTGCCGCTAGCTCCAAATCATGCGTAGGATAATTCCTTTCGTGATTCTTCAATTGTCGTGATGCGTAGGCTACTACCTTCCCATTCTGCATCAGGACAACTCCTAATCCATTTTTAGAAGCATCACTGTAAATCACGAAGTTTCCTGTGTCAACATCAGGAATTATTAATACCGACGCACTTGTCAACTTCCTCTTGAGCTCTTGAAAATTCTCCTCGCACTTCGAGGTCCATTCAAATTTCTTCCCTTTTTGAGTAAGGGCTATGAGGGGTGCAGCAACCTTAGAAAATCCCCCTACAAATTATCAATAGTATCTAGCTAATCCAAGAAAACTCCTTATTTCCGTAACATTCCTGGGTACCGGCCACATACTGACCGCCTCTACTTTCGCTGGGTCTATGAAAATTCCCTCTTTTGACACCACATGCCCTAAGAAATGAACCTTTTCCAGCCAAAATTCACATTTTGTGAACTTGGCATACAACTGATTTTGTCTCAACGTTTCCATCACCAACCTAAGGTGATGTTCATGTTCCTCCTTGGATCTTGAGTAAATCAAAATATCGTCAATAAAGACAATAACGAACTTGTCCAAATATTCCTTGAACACTCGGTTCATGAGGTCCATAAAGGCAGCTGGAGCGTTGGTCAATCCAAACGACATAACCAAAAATTCATAGTGCCCGTAGCGCGTTCGAAAAGTCATCTTGGAGATATCTGACTCCTTAATCCTGAGCTGATGATAGCCTGATCGCAGATCGACTTTCGAAAATACTACCACTCCCCTGAGTTGATCGAAAAGATCGTCAATCCTCGGAAGGGGATACTTATTCTTGATCGTAATCTTGTTCTCCCGGTAGTCGATACACATGCATAAAGATTCATCCTTTTTCTTGATGAACAAGACAGGCGCTCCATCCTTCTTCTTGACGAACAAGACAGGCGCTCCCCATGGAGAGTGACTCTGCTGGATGAATCCTTTGTCAAGCAGTTCTTGTAACTGTACTTGGAGCTCTCTAAGTTCAGCAGGTGTCATTCGATAAGGCACTTTTGATATTTTTGCGGTTCCAGGTAGCAGCTCGATTTCGAACGAAATTTCCCGTTCTGATGGAAGTCCTGGTAAATCCTTCGGAAAGATATCCACATACTCCCTCACTATGGGAACATCTTCCGGTGTTAATTCCACTTCCTGATCTTTATCCACCATGTTAGCTAAATATCCTTGACATCCATTAGCTAACATCTTCCAAGCCTTCATTGCCGAAACTAATCTGTTGGCTGAACTCAGGGGCTGTTCGTAGAAGTTAGACTTCTTTTCACCGTAAGGGCTAAACATTACACAACGCTTTCGGCAGTCAATCATAATGTTGTACTTTCCTAAGAAATCCATCCCTAAGATCACATCGAAATCCTGAAGCTTGATCACGATGTGATCTACAAATAATTCTCTGCCACAAATAATTATGGAAACATTTCAAATCCAAAAATTGGACGACAAAATCTCTCTGGATGGCAAAGAAGTTTTGAAAGGCTACAGTAACCTATCCACACCTCTTTCTAATTTCTGGGTGAACTCCAAAGATATAAACGAGTGAGTGGCACCAGAATCAAACAACGCAATTGCATCATAGGTGGTGATAGAAATCTGACCTGTCACTACATGTGACGTCCCTGCCTCAGTGTCTCCCTTAGTGTAAGCGTAAATCCTAGCTTGGGGTTCAGGAGCCTCTAGTCTGCCTTGTGTAATTGAGGGTCCTTCAAGCCTGGCTTGGACTACATGCAACTGGGGACTTATGTTCCGGTTCGGATACGGAGGGTTCTGGTTCTGGGGGTTCTGGGTGCAGTTCCTAGAGTAATGCCCCTCCTTGTCACAAAGGTAGCAAGCATTCGTCCCCATTCTGCACACTCCCGGATGTTTCCTTCCACACTTAGTGCACACCAGGTAGTTAGTGTTATTACCCTCATTCCTTCGATTATTTTTCTTCTGAGGGTAGTTTCTTTGTTGTCTCTGGCCAGTGAAATTCCCTTTTCTTTTGTTCCTCTCGGACTATTTGGAACTTTGGGTAGGATTGCTGGTCTGGCCTTTCGAGGTTTCTTCTGTGCCTTGTTGGGGCTGCACCTGTTTACTCACCGCCTTTTCCTCCTTTTTGGCTTTGAAAATCTGAGACCTTCCTTCCTTGTCCTGGTTGATCCAATACTCGGCTCTTATCGCCCGACTCACACAGTTGGATACCAGGGCAGGTAGGCTACTGCCAGCACTCACTTGCTTGGCAATGTCTGTGTGCAACATCTTCATCATTCTTCTGACTTTCTCCGTTTCATTCGGGACCAACTCTGGACACAGACGAGCTAATTGCTCGAACTTCTTTACGGCTTCCATAACCGTCATTAACCCTTGTCGTAAACTGGTGAACTCGTCTTGCTGAGCTGCAAGGACCTCCCTGTTGTAGTACATCGTACGGAATTCAGTCATAAAATCCTGTCAGCTCATGGCCATAACGTCTCGACGTATCTGGACGGTCATTCACCAATGCCTTGCGTCCTTCTTGAGAGCGAAAGAGACACCGAGAACCTTTTCCTGCTCTGTCAGCCGTATAAAATCCAAAATAACTTGGATATCAATCAGCCAATTATCCACGGCTATTGGGTCCATTGATCCTTCAAATTCAGGTGCCTTCATTCACCTAAATCGCTCGTATAATAAATCTTCCCGCACTAACAGTGGGTTCATTTGCACTCCAGCGGGTGCCATCAGAATTTTAGCATTCCGTGGAACTTCTGGCTGAACCTCTAGTTGAACGTCTGGTACCGGAGGTACTACTGGAGGTACTTGGTGAGCTCAAGGTGGAACCTCATTAACTTGGGGTTTTTGGTTCATTTGAGCTATTTGTTCTAGAAGTCAATTCGTTTCTCGCTGTTGTTTGAGTAACTGCCATTGCAAATTTGCTACAACGGTTGCGAGGTCTGGCTCAGGCGGATAGAGGTACTGTTCTACACAGACGTACCATCTTCTAATTTTCCTATCATACGAAAAGATATTATCGTACTTATTAATATCCTTTCTTTCATGCATGACTTATCACATCATATACTAACACATCGTGTCGTAACATCATCATACTTATCATACATATCATACCATGGCATCATCGTATCACATCAAATACTTACCATAACTTTCATAATCATAACATGGCTTTCGTGAACACAACATATTTTCTTCATATATCTCATGCTGAAACTGTTTTTTGTACACTTTCAAAAGTACATGATATTTACAATACTGTAAATACATATCGGTTACATCATACTATACATACATATCTATTACATCATACTGTATATACAAGGCCAAAAATGTGATGGAAGTGTCTACCACATTACCATCGTACATAAGTACAAGCCTATCATCAAAAATAATAAGCTAGTACAATCAGTTCTACGGTCAAAAAGATATACATGGATGATCTAAGTCTAAACTATGATCTCGATCATGACTACTGACGAAGCATCGGAATCCACATCCCAATCGCCATCGTCGAACAGTATCTCCTTAGGATCGTCGTCGAGATCATCCACATCCTCAGCCCAGTCTCCTGGCTTAGGCTCGGGTTCCTGATCCGTGTCTTCTTCCTCGTCGTTGCTGGAGATATCAATAACTGGAGGGTCTTCTGGTGGGTTTTCCGGAGCAACTATGTCGTCAGTAACGTCCTCCGCGTCCATCTGATCCTCAGCCTCCTAGGCTGGTACCTCCTGTATTGGGACAGCAGGAATCGGCTCCTCAGGGAATATCGGGCCTACCTCATACTGTGGTTCCCCTAATCCAGCGTCGTTGACAGGCACCTGATAATCGTCTATAAAACTGTCAGCCTGCATCATATGTGTTATAATCTCAGCCTCCAAGATATCGTCAATCATACTGTCGACTGTCCTCTCAAGCATGGGCGTCGGAACAAACTGTCGGATATGGGGAGGTAACCCGTTCCATAAAATCACTAAGGCCTGCAGCTCGGGGCTGGGTAAATCCTACGGGATATGAGGTAGCATAGCTTCCTGGAACCTCCAGTAGTAGTGACTCATGGACTCCTAGGGGTACGCATGCTAGTCCTCTACATAACTCAAATATCGTGTACGCTGCATATCCTGATAAATTTCGGGGTCATGGTATGGCTTGTCGGCTCCCTCATTAGGCATCGGCCCATAACGCGCAAGTACTGTAGTACAAAAATGTGCCCATGTACGACTAGGCATCTGTCTCTCTCCCAATGTCATCCACCATAGTCGTGCGTCAGCTATCAAGCACCGACTGGCTAGAGAGACCTGTAAATGGGCCTCGATATGACAGATATGGAAAATCAATTCCATGTCATATAGCCAAGCTACTACTGATACCGACCGTCTCGTACCATCGAATAGTAAAGGATGCGACTCGTAAAATGATGTTACCGCGTCTCGATCCATATTTACCCATGCAGGACCTATATCGCTATGTCCATCATATCATAATCCCATCATAAATATTTACACAAATATATAAAAATATAAATTTAACTTACAATGATGGTGGCGATGGCAGGCAGACTATGAAATTATATAGCAGGAAACCGCTCTGATACCAACTCTGTAACGACCCGTCTAGCACAAGCCGTTACCATATATACATACATAACATAACGTGTCTTACATAGCGAAAACAGCAAAAAATTTTTTTTTTATACGGCATGCAACGTATAAATGAATATTTACTGAGGATGTTTGAACATAAAATAGCATACGCAAAAAGACAAAACGCGTAGCGGCTTTATTTCCCACATTTCACAGCTCGCCCTGCCACGCTCCTCCATCTTGCATCAACAGTTGCTCATAGGTTACTTACCTACAGCGTAGATGTAAGACAATGAGCTTTCGCTCAGCAAGTACAACTACTATATACCGCGACACAACACAAATATAACATACGTACATCTAATATCATAACATACCATACATAGCATAACTTAACCATAACATAGCATAGCTTAATCATGCATGAGCCATTTATGCTTCATTATGCTTTCTTAAATTTTCATAACATTCTTCATACCTTATCTTAACTTATCTTACTTATGGGCCCCTTAACATAAGTGTCCGTACCGGGCGCACAACTATGGAGTGGTTGTGGCGGCCAGTCTATTTCCAACTCAAACCATAGTCCAACCCGACCTAACGCGGGTCGGTACGACACAGGTAAGCTTGCTTGCCATCTTGCTTACTTGTCATGTCATACTTTAATCTTATTCTTGTCATAAGAATTTGTGAACATGCCTTGTGATGTCACACATACTGTAATACCCGGAAATTTTGATGACATTAGATTTCCTTAGAAACGAGGAAAACCTAAGTCTAGATCATAATTAGAATAGAATAACCATATAGGTTTGAGTTCTCGATTAACTAGTTGCGAGACTCAACGATAGATTACTTAGCCAAGTATAAGGCGTTTTAAGGAAAACGGCATGATGAAATTTTATGATTTTATGTTGGTCAAAGTTTGACCAAGAAAGTCAAAGTTGACCAAAAAGTCAAAGGGTTGACCAAGAACAGTCAAAGGTATGACTATACAATAATAGGATAAGCAGTATGGGAAATATACTGCGAAAATTATCTTTTCGGACAAGATAGCTAGAATAAGCTATGAGACCACCCTAGAAAAATCAAGCACACTAAGTTGGATATCAAGGGCCAGATGACCGGAAGAAATAAGAAAAAAAATTTTACAGTCCAACTATACACAGATAAATTTTGGACTGCAATCAAGTAAAACAGCACTGAATTGTACTGTGTATTAGTGAAGCACAGCATTGGAAATATCTGTGTTAGCAAGAAAATAGACTGCATTTTAAGGAAAAACCCAAATGAGGCCTTATGATGATGTCACCCTATTTTAGAATTATGACATCATTTTTAATTTAAGAAAAATGGTGGAAAGAACTAAAAATTGTTGCCACCTTGCACACTAATGGCCGGTCACTTGGAGGACTAAAGTGCAAATATTTTATCTTTTGGGGCCAAAAGTGTAATTTTTGGAAAATAGTGATGTAAGCAAGAACTGTCAACAAGATAATGTCATCATGATGAGGTAAGCAAGGAAACTAGGCCTCCAAGTAAGGAATAATGGCCGGAGGGTCAATTTGCAAATATTTTATCTTTAGGGGCAAAAATGCAATTTTTGGAAATATGGTGATGTAAGCATAAGGTAAGCACATGATATCATCAAGAAGATGTCATCATGATGAGGTAAGCAAAACTTGGGCACCAAGGGAGCAATGGCCGGCCACCACTTGTAGGGGTCAAAGTGCAAATATTTTTACTTCAAGGACTAAAATGCAATTTTAGAAAAGTAATTAAATCCTAGTTCAAGGACTTTTTAGCAATTTTGAAAAGTTCAAAATCAGCTATAAATAGGGGTGAGGGGGGCGGATTTTTAAGGGGAAA
>JAFMPE010122049.1:4325-15532 GCA_024759925.1 Ficus religiosa | reverse complement strand
TGTTCCGGTCAAAGAATGCAGCATGTTTCTGCAGAGCGGTGTACTCATCATCTTGGCCTGCATATATATATATATATATATGTATAAGTACATATGTGTACACATGAATTGTCAACTTTAAGTAAATCATCAATGGAACGGAAAGTGGAATGAAACAATATTGAGAAGAAATTGGTCAGAACTCAGAAATAAACTGGAACAATTTTACCCTCTATGGAAATATTGCGGACTAAAGTAGAAGTGGAATCCATAATTCCGAACGAAAAAAACTGTATTTCTATATATGTATATATATATATTTGTGTGTGTGTGTGTTTAGGTAGAGAAGGTGCTAATATTGAAAACAAACGACGAAGACGACCACAGTTGAGGACTCTTATATAGGAGATTGTGGTTTATAAACACCTCGGGAACTCAGATTTATAGGCAACGAAATTCGATTAAACAATTAATTAATTATAAGGAACGTGGAACATGCTGGCACGCTCGCTGCTCCCAAAGTAGGTCCACCCTGGTGCTTCTTTAAGTGATGTCCACTAAATTTTGCCCCTAACTCGAAAAGTAGAGCTCAATCTTAAAAAAATAAAAATAAAAAATAAAAAGGAAAAAAAATCGAAAAGTATACAGCCTAAACAGAATGGCTGTCATTTCTACGGAAATAGGGGGTGTTTACCGAATCTGTAAATCCTCTTAATTCACTCAACCTAATCTGACATATATTTTAACTGGATTGAGAAGTTTTTGGATTGATAATAGATTAGTATTTTCTTAATCAAAAAGTTATAGACTGAATTCAAGATTGAGAATTTTCCGATCTGTGTAATTCACGGATTTGAATTATATATATATATATATATTCCCTAATTGTTTCTAAATATGTGTATATATATTGCATTTCTCAATAAAATTATGACATTTAATTTGATATTCAAAAAGTTGGGAAGTTGGTGTCTTTAACCTCACTCATAAATAATTATATGAACAATGACAAAATGGAAGAGAACTAATTGCAATTATTCAACAAGCACAGCGACTCATTTTCTTTTTTTCTTTTATAATTATTTTTGGTTTTTCTTTATTTATAGGTCGTTTGGAAAATTTGGAGCATGCCAAACTATGTTAGAGAGATTATACTATCTCTTCTCTTACCATTGGGAGGTAGAAACAATAAAGTCCTACATTGAAAAAGCACAAGCAAGCATATAATGGCATAAATTGAAACAAATGAAGTGTAAGATTGCTAGTGTAAAGTGGGAACTATGCTACTATTATGCAACACTGCATGCGCGAGGGTGATTGGGTGTTTAGGGCACTTTTGGGCCCTTATTAGGGCACACTTTACACTTTACACTTCGCACATACGCATCATCGCAAGGAGTCAAAGAGCACTCTCTTTTTCAATGCAGTGCTTTTCCAGTCTAAATCTGTACTGTTGATTTGAAAGGACATGATCTAATGATTAGATTTAAATGATTTCATATTTAATTTAAACCCTTAATTGAAATATTATAATCTAACGGTCATAATTAATTCTGATGACCAATAGGTATGTCTATTGAATTAGATACGTTTTTGATTGAAAAGACACATTTTAATTTAAAAGACATGACTGTTATATCTGTTACAATTCTTCATGAACAGACATATCAAAAGGCTATAGAACTCAAGTTTCTGATATCAGTTTCATACATTGTTCTAGAATTTAATAAGATTACTACTTATTAAATTCGTGAGTTTGTTGTATCTTGGAGGTAATTTGCCAAAACGCCTGATAGCAAACTGTTCATAGTAGGGGAAAACAAAACCTTAAGGAATGTAATTCCTACGCCTCAAACCCTTTGATTTTCTCACTTTCTGTTTCGATTCTTTGCACCCAAACAATTTGCCACCACCCAACTGTTTTTAACAATCTTAAGGTTTGATTTCATAGAGGCTGGAAAGATGACTTCGTTTTTGATTCCTGATATCAAGCTTGATCGCTTTGATGGGACAAATTTTACTCATTGGAAGGGAAAATTGTTTGTCTTTCTCACTGTTCTGAAAATTGCATATGTCCTAGACCCCAATCTTCCTCGGGTATTTAGAAGAAACTACAATATGGATAGGTCTATACAAAATTTTAAAACTTGATTAGTAGCTAAAGGTTTCAAACAGAAATAAGGTATAGATTATTTTGATACTTATGCTCATGTGGCTAGATTAACATCCATAAGAGTGCTAATGGCTATTGCATCAATACATCATTTTTATGTACATCAAATGGATGTGAAAACGGCTTGTCTTAATGGTAATCTAGATGCAGAGATTTACAAGGAGCAACCTAAGGGTTTTGTTTTGCTTGGAAATGAGAAGAAAGTCTGCAAGTTAATCAAATCACTTTATGGGTTAAAACAAGCACCAAAGCAATGGCATGAAAAATTTGATTATGTTATATTATCACATGGTTTCAAACACAATAATGCCAATAAATCTATTTATTCTAAGTTTGTAGATGATTTTGGTGTGATCATTTATTTATACGTTGATGACTTGCTTATCTTTGGAACAAACATGCATGGAGTTAATGATACTAAGTAGTATTTAACTTCACAATTTAAGATGAAAGATCTAGGTGAGGTATTGACTATCTTGGGTATTAAAGTTAAGAAACATAGTGGGGTTACTTGTTATGCCAATCTCATTACATTGAGAAAATACTTCTTAAATTCAAACATTTGAAATTTAAAGAGGCGAATACTCCATTTGATTTTAGAATTAAGTTACTAGAAAATTCTGGTAGAGTAGTTGCTCAGCTTGAATATGCAAGTGTAATTGGAAATTTGATATATGCAATGCATTGCACAAGACCAGATATAGCAATTGTTGTATGCAAAATGTCTAGATACATGACTAACCCTAGCATTGAGCATTGGAAAGCAATTGGGAGGATACTTGGTTACCTCAAAAGAACCATTAATTTAGGTTTGTTTTACAATGACTATCCAGCAATACTTGAAAGGTACTCTGTTGCAAGTTAGATAACTAGTGCAAGTGATAATAAATCCACTTCGAAAGGGATATTCACTAACGGTTGAGGGGCTGTATCTTGGGCATCCAAGAAACAGACTTGCATGACTCATTCAACAATGGAGTCTGAGTTTATAGCACTAGCAACCGTAGGCAAAAAAGCAAAATGGCTGAGAAACTTATTGTTTGATATACAATTATGGCCACAACAGATAACATCAATTTCTTTGTATTGTGAAAGTGAAGTTACTTTGTCTAGAGCTTACAATAAGATGTATAATGGAAAGTCTAGACATATTAGCTTGAGACATGAATATGTGAAGCAATTAATAACAGATGGTATTATTAATGTTGTATATGTTAGGACAAACAAGAACCTAGCAGATCCTTTGACAAAAGGCCTAGCGAGGGACCTGGTTAAGGATACATCTAGTGGAATGGGACTGAAACCTTTCTTTGAAATAATCGTCGTGATGGTAACCCAACTTTGTAGTAGTATTACCACTACTTCAAGGTTTAATGGGTAAAAACAAGTTATTGTTTAGTGATCAGTCGAGCATTGAAATTTAAGTTTGTGTCCCTTTCAAGATGTTCAGTGCAAATAGCTACATGTGGTGGATGAGTATAATCTCTTAATGAAGTTCAAGTCTTGAGTAGCTAGGACATGCAATGAACTTCACCTAAGTGAGCATAAGAAATGGTGTCGTTTCTAACATGAGTTTGGTTTACTCATGTAAATGCTCATGAAACCAAGATAGAGCACATGGCCATAATAGTGCTAACATGAATGAAACATATTTTGAAACTGAGATAGCTGATTACTTTGAAGTATAGTCACTAATTTGAAGGTTTTAATCGAAAGATACCTTCTCGTAAGCATGAGTATATCAATGAGAAATTTGGAGAAATATTACAATCTAGTGGGGGATTGTTAGAGAGATTGTAACATCTCTTTTATTAGCATTAGGTAGTGGAAACAATAAAGTCCCACATCGGAAAAGCAAAAGCAAGCATAGTGGTATAAATTGAAACAAGTTAAGTATAAGGATTATGAGTGTATAGTGGGAACTATGCTACTACTATGCAACACCACATGCACGAGGGCGATTGGGCATTAGGGTGCTTACTAGCATGCACTTTAAGTTCACACGCATGCATCGTCGCAAGGAGTTAAAGAGCACTCTCTTTTTCAATATGGTGTTTTTCCAAATTAAATTCAGACTGTTGATTTGATCGAACATGATCTAACGATCGGATTTAAATGATTTTAGATTTAATTTAAACACTTAATTGAATTATTACAATCTAATGATCATAATTAATTCTAAAGACCAACAGATATATCTGTTGAAACATATACGTTTTTGACTGAAAAGACACCTTTTAATTTAAAAGGTATAATTGTTGTATCTGTTGTAACTCTTTATGAACAGACATATCAAAGGCTATAAAACTCTAGTTTCTTATATCAGTTTCATATGTTGTTCTGGAATTTAATAAGATTGTTAATTAACAAATTCGTATATTTGTTGTAACTTGGAGGTAATTTACCAAAACACCTGATAATAAACTGTTCGTAATGAGGGCAAATAAAACCTTAAGAAAAGTAATTCCTACGCCTCAAACCCTTTGATTTTCTCAGTTTCTGTTTCGGTTCTTTACATCCAAATAGTTTTTCACTACCCACTGTTTTCAACAAACTTTCTAGTTTTGCTATTCTTTATCTAAGGAAAAAACGAAAACTCGATTGGAACCTGTTCATTATTAGCTTTGATACCATTTACAAATTATATAAAAGTAGTTCGTATTATTGAAGACTGGGTTAATACACCTATAAGGTTAAGTAAAAAAGAAAACAAAAGAAGTCAAAACAAAAACAACATCCCGAAGGCAAAAGGGGAAAAATCTGAACAAAGAAACCTGTCCTAAACTGACAAAATACTCATCGTTAGAATCAACTACTTGCACACAGGACTCACTAAAAGCCTTGATGAAAAAAAAAAAAAAAAAAAAACCCCCGAAGAAAAAAAAAATTCTAGGAAAAAAGATTACATGGTCCAAGAGAACAATTAACAACCGATAGTGTAGTTGATAGAATCGATAATAAGGCTGCTATGAAATATCACAAGAAACAAAACAATAAACCTCCGCCAAGACATCAAAGCTCCATAACATATTGCAAAGGGTGAAGAGTCTAATTAATAACATATCTTATTATTATTAATTGATATGACAATTTACTCTATTATTAAAAAGATGGGATCAAATTTTTCGTCCCTAAAACTATATTTTCAGTAAACAAAGTTAAAAAAAAATGTAGAAGGTTCAAATCATTCGCCCTTTACAAAATCCATCTGTTTAAAGTCAAAATAAAGCCATTTTCCTATCTATTATCTATTATATATTACTAAGGTCCTGTTTAAGGGATATCTAGAGATGATATTTTGAAAAATGAGTTGAAAATGTGTGTTTGGGAGAAAAACTTTTTAAAAATTTATGTATATAGAAAATAGTGCAAAAATTTGAAACAGATTAAAATATATATATATATATGCAAACTAGATCTTGTTTTTTTCATCTAGTCGATACGAGTATTTTGACATAAAAATCATCTTATTTCGATTTGAAATGAGTAAGTTATAGGCTTTTAAAATTTGAGTTTTTAGAAAATTAAAGAGAGACAGTTTGATATAAAGTTAAGATTATTTGATATAGAGTTAGGATTTTAAAATCTAAATACTAAAATAGCTTTTATGTGCATAGTCTTCGAAGAGAAATCACTCATTAGGCACCAAATGTTTATAGAAGCTCCTTATAAAATATCCTCCTAAAACAAGCTCATTGAACGAGATCTAGCATATGATAGCGAACGCTATATTGATAAAGAGACTCTAACAAAGTTAACTACTTTTTCATCTTTCAATTTGCTACATTTGATAGGTTTTAAAACATATTATTTTTTCGAAATGGCAAAATCAATCACGCTCGACATTAAAACTAAAGGTCAAGTCGATTGTAGATCCCCTTTTCCACACGATTCTGAAGGAAAATCTGACTTCCTTGGGAACCGTTGCACTTTTTAACTACTAAACTATGCACTCAGCTAAAGTTTTAAATCCTTTACCCTCCTTGCTCCTATTAAGCTATGCATGCATTGCTTTTGGTCCATGTTCCCTCATTTTCATGTTAAAGCAATACCAAGGTAATTACATGTTAATTTTGGTTCTTAATAATTCATGAGCTTAAAAATTTTAGTTTGCTCGACAGTTTCTTTGTTCAATTTTGTAATATAGTACACTAAAAAGTACTTATTTCTACATGTAGATGCTACGTTCACATAGAATAACAAGATGAATCTGGGGTTCTAGCAGCAACAATATTTGGAACAGATGCAGAAAAATTTCTACAATGCATTTCAATCGATCTAATGGAGCATACTACTAAAGTAAATCATAAATTTAATTCTTATTACCTTTATTTCACTAAAATTATGAATACGCTCAATGACTTTTTATTTTTATTAGAATGGAATTCCAAAAATCCGAAACTTTGCATGTTCTTTAGCTGCAACCAAGCAACTCATATACATTATAGGTTCTAAACAAGACCCCATGCGTGTTGACTACAGGTATACGGTCTGTTAGTTACTCAATACTTCTGATACAGCTATCTAAAATACACACTTCTTCTGTAGTTCTCATGATGTAAAAAATGTTCATTTATAAAAAACCCTTTTGAACCCTTTTGACGTACTCATGTGTGCATGTTATTTGGTAGTTTGTTGATAAATATTACTTACATTAGCTGCTATAAAGAAGCAGCTATGACTATGTGACTTGTTTTTTGAGTGTAAATATAATACACATGTTTGAAAAGAAATACCCTGTTTTCCTTAAACCTCTTTAGAATTGTTTATTGTTCTTTCAACCTTCAAATAATTTTTAATTTGATATTAGTAGTCTTTTATAGTTCAATGTATTAGACACATGAAGGATTTTGAATGTATCAGTCAAGAATGCAACAATTTTAATAAAAAGTTTTTTTAACTCGTAAACGAATGCCATCTAACTCAATTAGCAAAAGATTCACAAAGTTCACAAACTTAGAAGCAATTTTTTTTTTTCCTATTCCTATGTTATTTCGAAAACAAGTACTTTTTTTTTTTTTCCCCTAACTTGGCAAATAAGTGATTGCCATTACGAAGCGATTTTTTTCAGTTAATTTTGTTGTTTGTCATAAGCCCTCACCTCAGATGCGTCTGATTATTATCCATAAAGCAATGTTTTACTACTAATTTATACAACAATGTTGATTAGTAAAGACCATTCCAGAACGTCTATAGAAAAAATAATAATAATAATAATAAATAAAAGAACTTTGAATATGTCCGACTCAAAATCACAAAAAATACAAATACAAATGAAATGAAATAAAGCAAGCTTTCTTTGAAAAATGCAGTTAAAGTCAATCACTTCTTTATCAAAAAAAAAAAAAAAAAAAAAAAAAAAAAAAAAAAAACAACAACAACAACAACAACAACAACATCAAAAGTGAAAATCAAATTTAATTTCTTAATTATGCCTTTATTTTTTATGAGAGTTTGAAGCACGTGCCTTCCTACCTGGTAAATTAATTGTCTTTTGTCAAGGTTTTGTCAATCTTTTTTTTTTTTTTTTTCCCTACTTTGCCCTTTTTCTTTTGGTTAAATTCATGAAGTAGCTTGTTGTTGTGGTATTTTCTTCAATTAGTACCAACACGCGTCGCCTAGAGCAACCGTGATTTGATCTCCAATTTTTTTCTCCTTGAATAAGAGATTGCTAAATTCTGTTAAAAAAAACAATGTGTAACTTGGCATTTTTACCAAAAAAAAAGAAAAAGGTTAAAAATAATTTGATTAAATGAACCACTTGTGACTCTTGTAAGTTGAATCTTGTAATTTTTTTTCTTTATCATCATTTAATAGTAAATCATATAAAATTGACATGATATTTTTTGTTAAAATTTTAATCTTTTCTGGTCAAAATGATTAAATTATTCAATTTTTAAAAAGTTTAAAGACATCTTAACTATTAAAAAAAGGATTGGAACCAAGTAGCAACTACGCAAAAATATTAGAGACCAAATGAGCAATTCACCATTTTCATTTCAATACAAGTTTAATAAAGTTTAACATTAAAAAAATCGGATATTATTATATGAGGTCAAAGATTAAAAATACACAAAAAAAAAAAAGATAAATAATATCATCACTCTTTTAAGGGAGATAAAATCTCTTCCATAATATCTAACGATAATTTTTTTTTATTTTGTTCAGTATTCTATTCCATTATTGTTTTTGTTTTTATAATCTAGCTTTGTATTGGATTAGTTTCCTTTTCTTCTTTCTTTTTTTTTCTTTTTTAATTCAAACTTATAGGCGATTTTTCATAAATACTTTAGAGTCTATTTTAGTTGGTAAGTATCGAGTACCTGGAGAATATTGGATATGTTTGACTGGATCACCAAATCTCCTCTCTTCTAAGCCCTTTACCAATATGACCAAGGTGCACGTCCCTTGGACGTACCACTATAACTAGTATTATATAAAACGCTTTCAACTTAGTTTTTGTATTTTTTTCCCCCCTATGAAAAGGTCATACAAAATACATCTGTTTAAACAAAAGTCAAAATAAAGCCACTTACATATATTATATTATAAACGCTTTCAACTTAGTATTTGTTTTTTTTTTTTTTTTTCCTCCTCTCTCTTTCTCTATCTAATCTTAAACTGTACACATAAATTTGTAATGAAAAATTAAAATTTGTTATTATTATTAAATCTATTTATTACTAGAAAATCTATGGGTTTACTAAAAACTCCGACCATTTACTGGTAAAAATATGTTATAATTTATCATATTTTAAAAAAATTGTTATAAACTTCTAAATTATTAATAAAATATATATATTTTTTCTAATTAAGTACCTATAAAATAGGTTACGTACTACCATCTTTCCCTTTTTTTTTTTTTTCCTTGAAATATTTGTGTCGCTTTTGCAATTATATAAAATATTAATTAATGTATGTATCAAGCTCATGCCTAGCCATAATTACACTTTATATGCATTACACCGGCCAGAGATAACACTTGCTCTTGTGGCTCATTGCTTTGCGGCTGAAGTATGAAAGTTTAATCGACTAAACTCCATTTTGTTTTCATATAGGAACGGCATCTCTTAGTAAACTTCCAATACAACAGAGTAGAGGAAAAGGATAATATTACAGTAAGGTGATCTTATCCAAATAAGGAAAGGGAAGAATATACTAATGGTAACTAATAAACATACTCTCTCTTATCCAACTGTCCGAGTTTGTAACATGTTTTGTATGTTATATTATAATAACTAGTTGATTTTATTATAAATTGTTTTAATGATACTTGTCTTAAGTTGTAAGTAAGTTAGCTAGTTATTAGTTAGAAAATTATAACTATGGAAAATGAGACAATTACGCTATATTATTTGAAAGAAGCAAATTGTGCATGCAATAATGGAGGAACCAATACTGGAAAAAAAAAAAAAAAGTAACGACAGAAAGCAAGAAATGAAAACGGATACTTGTCTTAAGTTGTAAGTAAGTTAGCTAGTTATTAGTTAGAAAATTATAACTACGGCAAATAAGACAATTACGTTATATATATTTGAAAGAAGCAAACTTTGCATGCAATAATGGGGGAAAAAATACTGGAAAAAAAAAAAGAAAAAGAAAAAAAAAAAGTAATGACAGAAAGCAAGAAATGAAAACGGATACTTGTCTTAAGTATAAGTAAGTTAGCTAGTTATTAGTTAAAAAATTATAACTACGGAAAAGGAGACAATTACGCTATAAATATTTAAACGAAGCAAACTGTGCATGCGATAATGGGGGAACAAATACTAGGAAAAAAAAGAAAGAAAGAAACGATAGAAAGCAAGATATGAAAACAGATACTTGTCTTAAGTTGTAAGTAAAATTAGCTAGTTATTAATTAGAAAATTATAACTAGGGAAAATGAGACAATTAGGCCATATATATTTGAAAGAAGCAAAATGTGTCTGCAATAATGGGGGAACAAATACTGAAAAAAAAAAAAAAAAAAAAAGTAATGACAGAAAGCAGGAATTAAAAACGGTGCCGGGTTTTGCTTTTGCCATTGCTATACAAGGAAAAAAAAAAAAAAAGAAAATAAGAGAGATGAAATTATTAAGAACTGTATTGTAGTGAATATCGAATATCGCTGTTAATTTTGCAAATTGGCATCTCCTTCCGTGGGGACCTCAGACCCCTTGGACAATAGCACCCACCTGTCAAATCAAGACTTATCAAGTAAAAAAAGAAAAGAAAAAAAACCGTTCAAATCAGGCTTGCGGTTGACACGTTAAGTTTAAAAATTAGTTATTAATTTTTATTGATTTTAAAAAAAATACAAAAATTATAATGAAATTTTTGGATTTGGATCTTGAAATTAAACATGAGCTATAATTCAAATTGATTTTGATTTTGATTTTTTTTTTTTTTGGGATTGGTGTTTGAAAAAGAGAGAATAAATTTATTGGACTTTTTCTTTTAAGGTTGTTCTATCAACACACTCATTATTTATAATTCTACACACTCAATTTCTAAATACACACTTCTCTTAATTTTAAAACAATTAAATTTACTTGATATACACACCCCATATATTCCCAAATTGCCCCTAATTATTTTCCTAAATAAATATTATTTATTTTGAAGTATTGGAATACACACCCCATATATTCACAATATTTTGAAGTATTGGAATAATATACTTCAAATTATAATTGGAATAATATCTTTTCACAAGACCCAGGGGGGTGGAAGGGTTAGCAATGGTAAGTGACTTTACTAGCTTCTCTCTTTCATCTACCTGGGTTCGATTTTCATTTGCCTCTCCTTAGACCTCACTCCAATTTCGACTGTTGAAATATGGTTTGGTGATGACAGGATAAACACCGGATGACTGATTGAGAGAAACTAGTACAAAGAATATGTCTCTTTACCATATATAGTGAAATAGGTTTCTGTCTATCGGGTTGAAACCTGAAAATGATGAGGCCACCATAAGATCCTTTCTATTAAGAAAAATATATATATATATATATTTATCTTTTCACACCCATCATTTCTTTCTTTTTTCTTGTTGTTTTAGCTTTTGGCATTA
>JAFMPE010122034.1:2051-13620 GCA_024759925.1 Ficus religiosa | reverse complement strand
GATTCAAATGGGGTGAGGAACAAGAAAAGGCCTTTCAATTACTTAAAGATAAATTGACTAATGCACCTTTACTTGCTTTGCCTGATTTCACTAAGACATTTGAAATTGAATGTGATGCTTCAGGTTTTGGGATAGGAGCAGTCTTGATGCAAGGAGGACAACCAATTGCGTACTTCAGTGAAAAGCTAAATGGGGCAACACTAAATTACCCAACTTATGACAATGAGATGTATGCATTGGTTCGAGCTTTACAGACATGGCAGCACTATCTTTGGCCTAAAGAGTTTGTAATTCACACTGATCATGAGTCCTTGAAGCAGTTGAAAGTACAACATAAGTTGAGCAAGCGTCATGCACGATGGGTGGAGTTCCTTGTTACATTTCCATATGTCATTCGATACAAACAAGGTAAGGAAAACATCGTTGCCGATGCATTCTCTCGAAGGTATGTGTTAATTTCTACTCTTGATGCGAAATTACTTGGTTTTGAGCAAATTAAGGAGTTATAGTTTTTAGACCATGACTTTGAAGAAGAGTATAGATTGTGTGAGAAAAATGCTATTGGAAAATTTTTTAGACATAAAGGGTTTCTTTTCAGGGAAAATAAGTTGTGTGTGCCTAATTGTTCATTGAGAGATTTGTTAATCAGGGAATCCCATGGTGGAGGGTTAATGGGACATTTTGGAGTCACCAAGACATTGACTATTTTGCAAGAACATTTTAATTGGCCAAACATGAAAAGGGATGTAGAGAGAATTTGTGGCAGATGCGTCACTTGTAGGCAGGCAAAATCTCGAGTGCAACCCCATGGGTTATACACACCACTCTCTATACCTAGTGAGCCTTGGATTGATATTTCTATGGATTTTGTTTTGGGTTTACCTAGGTCTAAGCGTGTACGTGATTCTATCTTTGTGGTTGTAGATAGATTCTCTAAGATGACACATTTTATCCCATGTCATAGAACTGATGATGCTTCACATGTTGCAAATTTATTCTTTAAGGAAATTATGAGGTTACATGGTATGCCTAGGACCATTGTTTCAGATAAGGATGCAAAGTTCTTAAGTTACTTTTGGAAGATCTTGTGGTGTAAATTAGGTACTAAGCTTTTGTTTTCTACTACTTGTCATCCACAAACTGATGGTCAAACCGAAGTAGTAAATAGGAATTTATCAACTTTGTTGAGGGCTATCATTAAGAAGAACATTAAGACTTGGGATGAATGTTTACCACATGTTGAGTTTGCTTATAATCGTTCTGTTCATTCTGCTACTAAGTTTTCACCTTTTGAAATCGTTTATGGTTTTAACCCTTTGACTCCATTTGATTTATCTCCATTACCTTTATCTGAGCGTGTTAACTTAGATTGACAAAAGAAAGCTGAATTTGTTAAGAAAATACATGAGAAAGCAAGGCTCAACGTCGAGCAGAGAATGGAATAATATGTTAATCAAGCCAACAAAGAGCGTCGTAAGCTTATTTTTGAGCCCGGTGATTGGTTTTGGTTGCATATGCGCAAGGAAAGGTTTCCAAATCAAAGGCGCTCAAAGTTGCTTCCACAAGGAGACGAACCGTTTCAAGTTCTTGAGCGCATCAATGACAACGCTTACAAATTGGACTTACCAGGTCAGTATAATGTTAGTGCAACTTTTAACGTTTCTGATTTAAGTCCTTTTGATACATGTGAAGATTTGAGGGCAAATCCTCTTCAAGAGGAGGGGAATGATAAGGCCAAGGATCCGGTTCTAGTTCATGTTGGTCCAGTTACAAGAGCGCGGGCAAAGAGGGTTAAAGAGGCTTTAAATACTTTAGCGCAACACATTATGACAGAGGATGGCAAGTCTACATGTGTGGAATTAACAAATAGAGCTTAAATAGTCAATTTAATTCAAGTTCAGCCATGTAATTGAAGAAGCCACGTCAGCCATGCAATCCATGCAAATGGGCGTGCTTTTTGGAGGATTTTATTAGTTTGAACCGAGTTGTTTGATTCCCTATTTAGTTGTCCACGTTTTTGGGTTAATTGCTCAAGAATTAGTTAGTTTCCTTTTCCTTATAATGGGTGTAAATGGCTGGAAAATAAAGCCAAACAACTATGTTAGTTTCCTTTTTTATTTTTAGGCTAAAATTATTAGGTTAGTTTCCTTTTCTTTAGCTTAGCAAATTCTAGGAATATTATTGTAATTCTCAGCCTATAAATAGGCCTTATTTTCAGATCAATAAAACAACTTTTTGGCATTCTATTACTCTTGTGATTTATCTCTAAGTTCTTGTTGAACGAATCGAACTTATCAAGGCTTTGTCTTGTGGCATTCAAATTCAACTTATCAAATGGTTCTCCACCACTGTTTGTGGCATTTACGACAATACCAAGGTTCTTGTTTGCGGGTTGAAATTGGGTTGCGGTTATCTATACCAAGGTTCGTGTCACGATTCAAGTAACAGGTCACGCTTTCCATCCCAATCGAACCTGTACATAGAGACGATCTTGGAGACTTCTTAGATTACAAGTTCTTCACAATTTGGCGGGGTTCGTATCAGAAAAGCACCTTAGAGACACCAATTCGAAAATCGAAACCAGTAGATGAGAAGAGCTCGTCACAAGGATTTACCACGTCAAATTTAAGCACCAATTGATACCATTTTACCGCTCAATTGGCTTGGACAAATCCAAAAACTCTACCTTCTCTCTCTCTCTACTTTTTCCTCACGCTTTTTTTTTTTTTTTTGCACACTCACAGCAGCCCTTTTTTTTTTGTTTCCCTTTTTATGCCGCTCACACGCATGACCTGTTCAATGGAAAAGCCATTAATTCCCTTTTTTTTTAAAAAAAAATCAAAAGCTATTGGGTTTTTAGCCCATTATTGTCCAGCCCACAACATGGGTGGACAACGCAACAATTCTCCCCCTCCGCGTCATGTAGTGGGCTCAACCAAGCCCGCTCTTGACTTGCACGCTTCAAGTTTCTCCTTTGGCAAAGATTTTGTCAACATATCCAATCCATTCTCACTATGAACTTTCTGCAAGTGCATTTGCTTTGTTTCGAGTACATCATGAATCCAGTGATACCTAACATCAGTATGCTTGGATCTTGAATGGAATGTTGAATTTTTGGAGAGGCGAATAGCACTCTGGCTATCACTATAGATAATGTACTTCTCTTGTTGCAGACCCAATTCTTCAAGAAACTTTTTCATCCATAAAGCTTCTTTGCAGACTTCAGTAATTGCAATGTATTCAGCTTATGTACTAGATAAAGCAACACATTTCTATAACTTAGACTGCCAAGAGACTGTTCCCCCTGCAAAGGTCATCAAGAACCCTGAAGTGGATTTCCTGGAATCAATATCACATGCCATGTCTGAACCTGTGTACCCTTCTAAAATAGGCTCATCACTGCCAAAGTATAAACACACCCTGGAAATACCTCTCAGATATCTCAACATCCATTTCACCACTGCCCAATGTTCTTTTCCTGGATTAGAAAGAAATCGGCTGACAACTCCAATAGCATGAGCAATATCTGGTCTTGTGCAAACCATGACATACATCAAACTGCCAACTGCAGACACATAGGGAACTTTACTTATTTCTTCTTTTTCTTTCTCACTTGTTGGACATTACTTAGAAGTAAGCTTAAAGTGCCCTGCAAGTGGAGAACAAACTGCTTTTGCCTTGTTCATATTGAACCTTTCAAGAACTTTTTCAATATAACCTTCTTGAGATAGCCAAAGTTTCCCATTCTTCCTATCACGGGAGATCTTCATGCTGAGAATTTGTTTTGCCTATCCCAAGTCTTTCGTTGCAAAAGACTTACTTAACTCCTTTTTAAGCTTCTCAGTCTTACTAGTATCATGGCCACCAATCAGCATATCATCAACATATAGCAGGAAGATAATAAAATCATCACTGGAGTGTTTCTTTATAAACACACAATGGTCAGATGAAGTTCTAGAGTACCCATGACTCACCATAAAAGAATCAAACTTCTTGTGCCATTGTCTTGTTGCTTATTTGAGCCCATACAAACTCTTTCGAAGCTTGCACACAAGATTCTCCATTCCCTTAACTTTGAACCCTTCTGGCTGCTCCATATAAATTTATTCTTCTAAATCACCGTGAAGAAATGCAGTTTTCACATCAAGTTGCTCTATCTCTAAATTCAAGCGAGTAGCTAGACTAAGAACAACTTTGATGGACGACATCTTCACTACTGGAGAAAATGTCTCTTCAAAGTCAACACTTTTCGTCTGACCAAATCCTTTCACAACCAACTGAGCTTTGTACCTTAGTTGTAAGCTATTCTTTTCAGTTTTCAACATGTAAACCTATTTGTTCTTGAACACTTTCCTGCCTTTTGGTAACTTTACCAAGTCATAGGTGTGGTTCTCACACAAGGATTTCATTTCTTGTTGCGTGACATTAGACCACTCTTTCTTTTGCTCATGAGAAATGGCTTCTTGGTAAGTTTCAGGCTCTCCACCATCTGTAAGCATCACATACTCACTTGAACTGTATCTTGAAGGAGGTTGGCGCTCTCTAGTAGATCTTCTCAATGGAGGCTCATCTGATGGCAGTGGCCGTGCTTGCTCAACTTGCTCAACTGGAGGGACAACATCATCAACTGGAGGGACAACATCATCAGTAGGAGGGGCCTCATCATCAACAATATCTCCACCATCTTCTTGCATGTTTTCCTCGTGATCAGTATTCACTACAGGTGGAGGAACTGGATTTAAATTGATAAGAATCTCAACAGAGGAACTGGTCTTTTCAACTTTATCAGCATCATCACCAAGTTGATCTTCAAGGAACACAACATCTCTGCTTCTAACAATCTTCCTGTTCACTGGATCCCATAATCTGTAGCCAAACTCTTCATGACCATATCCCAAGAAAATACAAGATTTTGCCTTATCGTCAAGCTTTTACCTCTTATCTTTAGGAACAAGAACAAATGTTCTGCAGCCAAAAACTTTCAAATAACCATAAGAGATATCTTTGCATGTTCAAACTTTGTTAGGGACATCATCATTCAAGGTAACTTTTGGGGAAAGATTAATCAAGTCGACTGCAGTCCTCATAGCCTCCCCCCAAAAAGACTTAGGAAGCTTAGCATGGGAAAGCATACATCTTATTCTTTCTTCAATGGTCCTGTTCATTCTTTCTGCAACACCATTTAGCTGAGGCGTCTTTGCTGGAGTTTTCTCAAGCCTGATTCCATGGACTTTGCAATAGTTTTTTAAAGACATCGAACACCTTAGAGACACCAATTCGAAAATCGGAACCAGTAGATGAGAAGTGCTCGTCACAAGAATTCACCACGTCAAATTTGAGCACTAACGGATACGGTTTCACTGCTCAATCGTCTTGTACAAACCCAAAAACTCTACCTTCTCTCTCTCTGCTCTCTCCCCATGCTCTCTCTCTCTTTTTTTTTTTCTTTTTCCGCACACCCACAGCAGCCGCTTTTTTTGTTTCCCTTTTTCTGCTGCTCACACACGCTTGTTCAATGGACAAGCCATTAATTCCTCCCACACCCCCCCCCCCATTCTCTCTCGATCATTTTCATCTTCTTCTCATGCTGTGCCCTTGCTATTTGAAGTTAAATTTCTGTAATGATGGGGTAACTTTTACAAATGCAGCCCTTTTATGATTAAAGCTGTATTGTAAATGTCCTTGATGGATATTGTAGTTCTTACTTGGATGTTGTTTTAGTTTTGAAGCTGGTAAAAAACTATTTTGTTTACTGCAAAGACTTTTCCCCCCTTTTTTGTGAACATATGCATTGTTTAGTTATGAGAAAAAAGCAGTTGATCTCTATTGTAAGACATCATAAAATTGTAGGGCATTTCGTGTAAGTATTTAAATATAGAATTGTTGTCAATTATATCATGTAGTTGTGACATCCTTTTTTTTTTTTTCTTTCTTTCTTATTCTATCTATTTTTCATGCTTATTTTTTCATCTTCATTGGTTTAGTCTATTAAGATTAAATATTTAGACTTCTTGCAGTCCCTTTGTGCCAGAGCAGAAAAGGCCTCCGATCAAAAATGGAGAATGAGCTGATTCCTGGCAGTTATCAAGTAGTTTCTTTTATGCTGACAGAAAAGGCAAGACTGCAAGTTGTATGTCATCTGTTGGATGGTATTTTTGTCATTATATAAAAATTATTTTATTAAAGTCAATATAGGTAGGAGCCTACCTAATTATAACGAAGGGGACAACCTAGGTAGGAGCCTACTTAATTATTAGGTAGGAGACAACCCAGGTAATGTCTACTTATTTATAAGTAAGGAGACTACCCTGAGTCTACCTAATTATAAGGAAGGGGACAACCTATGTAGGAGCCTACTTAATTATAAGGTAGGAGACAACCCAGGTAAAGGTCTACTTATTTATGAGAAGGAGACTACACTCATGTAGGAGTCTTCCTAAGGTTACTTCGGACGTCAGAAGGAGAAGTTCAAGCGTCTACAAAAGACAATGTTCAACAATTAATAGGAGTTTACAAAGGGAACTCAATTGTCTATAGTTAATATCAAAGATGTTAAACGTCCATATTTATTACATATTAAATCACTAGAATGTGAATGATTTATTGTAATTAAAAAGAGAATAAACTCTCAAATTAATAGGAGAATTAAACTCCTACATTCCCAATGTATTATAAATTCTCTTGAGTTGAGAGGAAAATGATATGACACAATTCTCAATACAAAGCCCTTAGGCAATTATACCGGACTCCGATTTTCTCTATACTGTTCTTAAGGTTCTTTTGTGTTCATGCTTAATGTTTTTGATTATTTCTTTCGTTTGATCTTATTTTCTATTTCAAGAACGTTTATTGGTGTTGGACGAAATTCTGCTCCAACACCATCTTTAGCAATTGTTCCAAATCATAAAAATAATATCCTGTTTTTTTTGCCATTTTAATCAGTAAAAATTTGAGGGTGCCTTTGTGAGATGATATATTTCTTCATGAATTTGCTATGGTAAAAACATTGAGCTTATAACGCTACATTATTATTATTATTATTATTATTTCCTGCATTCTACGTTTAGACAATGGGAACGAGAAATTAGCGCTGAATATATGCTATTTTAGTCATATAGCAGAGGGTTGAAAAGGTTGAAATAAGACAAATGAATATAGTTTTAATGCACTTAGGGTAGTTCATTATATTTAAACTACATTGGTTTTACTTCCTCAACCATAATTTCTCTTTACAAGGAAATGTTGTGTACATGTCGGGTTTATATTTGTTTTGATTTATCTATTTTTATTCGTCTTTATATGTTTTTCTAATGGATCTGCCAAATTAACAAGATTTAAGTAGTCTTCAACTTTTTTTTTTTTGGTAGATTTTTAAGAAAATGATAAGTACTTTATTTATTTATTAGTACTCTATTATAAATCAGGGTGAATTCAAAATTTTAATTGTCCCTCCATTTTGGTTAGATTCTTGATTTCGTTGACGAAAATATGTTTTCCCCCTCCCATTAGCCTCTCCATTCCTCTAGAATCAACGTTGCTGTTGTTTTTAGTAATTTTTTTTTGTCCCTATGTATCTTTTTAGTACGAAGTCTAATGGATTCAAAATGCGTGTGTGTGTGTTTTTTTTTTTTTTTTTTTTTTTGTAAAGGTTATTTTGCCACAATTGTTTTTGTGTAAAAATGTATAGTCATATAGTTAAATATGGTGCTTTTTTAAGTTTATAAATTTTAAGCCTAGATCCATGCCTTTGTCTAAGTCATAACAAGTTGAAGCTGATAGAGACATGACTCCTTTTTGTTTTTCAAAATAATAGTAAACGATATATTATCCTTATTTGTTGCAATTTTTTTTTAAAAAAAGTGTGATATACAAGATAAAGAGAAGGTACAAGGCATGAGGAAGTGATTATGAGAATAAACTACATAGTGATCAGTAGTACTGATTTAGTACAAGCATTCAAAAAGAATGGGGTGTGGGTAAATGCATGGAGATGACTGAAATTAAAGTTGAATCTTTAGCATGTTATTATGTGAGATTGCTTGGAATGTTTTTGTTTGAGCTCTCTGTTACCTATTTGTTTGTGATGACTGCAAAGTTAAACAAGGTTTGAACTCCTAATAGCTTTAATGAAATTCAGATCTCTTTTACTATTACGATTATTTGTAGTCTGACTTTTTGGCATGTTTAGAAACAATAAAATTTTTTTCCCTTAGCAGGGGGCCGTAACCCTTTCTTCACTATTGCCGTCTCATTTTTTTGGTGCCATTTTGCTAGAGCTTGCTGATTTAGAAGTTTACCATTTATTGGATAGGTAATTCATGTACAACCCTCCATGCTTCTTTTATTATTATTATTATTATTATTATTATTATTATTATTTAACCCTTCTCTGCTTAATTAGCATCATCCTTTGTGCTTTAGTGATGGACAAAACAAAGTCTCATAATTAATGATATTTTATTTAGTGGTATTACCTCAAAACCATTTGAAACGACTATTGTAATGTTGTTTTTAGACAGCATGGAGCTGCTACCATTCTCATGTTCCGCAATGCTAATGCGACGCTTTTAGACATTGTGGGTCAAAAAAGTTAACACCTTCGATGTTGTTGAATGGGAGGTCCCTGCTTTGGTGGGAGTGTTTTGATTGGCAAAAAGACTGAATTTAGAATCAGTGTTCTGCTTCAACTTGCAAGTGGCCAAAGCTGTAAAATAACCTTATTGAAATCAGTCTAGAACATTTTGCTCATTACTGAAGAAATTAAGGCTTTGTTTGGTTATAAGTTTCTTTTAAACCAAATTATACTTTTTTCATCATTATTTTTGTCTTTTTCTGAAAAAGTTTTTTGTCTTTTCTGAAAAAGTTTTTTGTCTTTTCTAAAAAATTACTACTGAAACTTAAAAATCCTAAACTAAACTCATACACCAAACAAACCCTAAAAGCCTTATGAGGTCTTTCGCAACAGCAAAGTTTGTTAGGGTCCCAAGAGCTCGAAACTCTACAATTGCTGGGTGGCAAAATGGGCTCTAATCAATGATCTTGATTGCTCTTGGAAAGTTCACCAAAGATTTGTTCTTAATTGTTTACTCTTATTAACTGACTTGTTGCTTTGTGGTGTACCTTTTTTGGTCATTCCCTGGCCCCAACTTTTTTTTTTTTGTTTACTCCTTTGTATTGTTTCGCTTTTAGGTGTTTCCTAACGAACTCTTCATTATCAAAATAAATAAATAAACAAATAAACAAATATCATTTATTTGAGTATTTGGTTTCCGTCAGACGTAAGAATCAACAATTTCTTTTACTACGTTACAATGTAAACATGTTACAAACTTAAATTACATTAAAAAAGAATAATTTCATCAAAGTGATTGTTTTTATAATTAGGATAAATTGCTACGCTAGTCCTTGAACTTTCTATGAAAGTTTCGTCTAGTCCCTGAACTTTCTTTTTTTTATTATTTATTATTTATTGATTGATCCTTGAACTTATTAAAAAAGTGCAAGTTGGTTCTTTTACCTATGGGACGTTTCAAAGCCCACATTTTCTATTAACTAACTTTAAAAAGACTAAACTATCCCTTAACATATATACTAATTGTTTTTTTTTTTTTTTTTGGAAAATTATATACTGATTATTTTTCAAAACTTAAAAGAAAACCCAAAAAAATTAAAAAAAATTTTTTCTCCCCCCTCGTCTCCTTTGGTCGCTTTCTTCTATAAAAACCAGCACTAAATCAAAGTCCCACACGAACACTTGAGCAAATTACAAAATATAAGCTTACAAGTTCAACAACCAAAAAAAAAAAAAAAAAAAAAAAAATCCCACTGATTTGGCTAAAGAGTGGAGGGAGACTTGCAATCTCACACGGAGGTAATGTGCTGGGCGGTTTGCGAAGGCTCGCAGTGGCGAATCTGAATTTGCGGAGTTAACGGCGGCAGATCTTAGTTCACGAGGGACCGACAGTTGGTGGCTTTTGGCTTGCGACGGGAAGGTGGGCGGCGGCCTGGGGCTCACGATGGTGGGAGGGAGGGACCGACAGTTTTTGTTTTGTGGTCTGTAGAGAGAGAGGAACCAAAAAAAAAAAAAAAAAAAAAAGCGTAGAGAGAGAGAGAGGACAGAAATGAAAATTTCCCCTTTTTTTGTTTTCTTTTGGTCTTTTTGATTTTTGATAATTATTTGTATTTTTATCAAATCAATTTCCTAAATTACCCCAGAAAAATAGTTGAAGTTGAAGAAGTCTGTTAAATTCTAATAGAATGATAACAAAAAGACTAACTTACACCTTTTTAATGAGTATAGGGATCAATTAATTTAAAAAAAAAAAACAGTTCAGGGACCAAACGGCATCCTCATAGAAAGTTCAGATACTAATATTGCAATTTATCCTTATAATTAAAGACAAGAAAACCTTCAAATTTATGCAGAGTTATTTTATAGGTTGTTAAATTTTTAGTGTTTACTCTGTGGAATTTATTTATGAAAATTTTACCTTAATGTTTTTTTGTTGACATATGACGTTAAGATATGCGGTTCAATTACGAATTAAACAATCGATTAGACAATCAAATTTGAAATCTAGAAGGAGAAAGATAAAATTATAATAGAAATAAACCTATAAAAGAAAAAAAAAATTAAAAAAAATTACAATAGAAGAATTAAAAAACTGCAGTGGCACTCTTAGCGGAGATTGTTGTAATTTGATGCTTTTAAAGCATTTATATATATATATATATATTTTTATATGTAATTTTATATTTTTAGTGCTACTTTAATAGGAGGATATGACATTTTATTTCGACAATATGGTGGTACAAGTCTATTTCCTAATTAATAGGATGATCTTGTCTTAGGTGGTAACAATGATTACAAAATAGCAAAACACCTATATGAATAGAGACATTGAATTAGTTTCGAAGCAGAAGAGAAGAAGATCAGGAGAGAAGAAAGCAAGAAAAAAAAATAAAAGAAAAAAAAAAAACCGTCTAGGAGAATCAGGAGAGTAAATAGCAAGAAGCAAGAGAGCAAGGGGGATAAAAAAAACATCGATCTGTAGGACATGAGAAACATGACTTCTTTATTTTATTATATGTTATGGGAAAGTGTGGTCCTTCAAAAGAACACAGACAAAGCCTGGTCCTCCTAAAAGAACCATACTTCTAACTTATCTACAAATTATTTAAATAATATTATAATTATTCAACACAACATAAATATTAAAAGGACGTAACATCAAGAAATTAAATTATCTCAAAATTTTAATTAACATCCTTCTAACTCATTATTAATGCATCCTTCTAACTTAATATTGATGTTAGATTATGTAATATCGAGATAATTAATTGTTCTAAATTATAATTCGACTTTTCAACATCAGTATTTAAATAAGATATAATATTATATTTTTCACTTTGATTTATTTTGCCGGAACTTTTCGAGAGCACCAAAAAACAAGCCTTATGTATAATATATCAATCTCAAACTATTTAGAAAATCAACAATGACATCTGTCGGTTTCTTTTCAATAAGAAAATAATGTTTTGTGACTTGGATAAGTTTCATGTCGTTCAG